>PVJX010003323.1:46003-111097 GCA_004027295.1 Dolichotis patagonum
AGTACAACAATAAAACCTAGGAAATTATTACTTGACTAATTACATACTGACTTCTTGGAAATAGCTGCTCAAATTACAAAGTTAAAGCATGTAAAGTAGACATTCAAACAGTGAGACTGTTAACAGCCCTGCTCCACGATCTGACAAAAACAACAATATGGTCATCCATCTTACCCACTCAAATATACATGCAATTATACAATAATATCCTTTAAGTCCAATTTATATACCAACAGTTACAATGTGCTCTATTATCAAATACTGTCAAAGGGATTCTTCTTTGATTGTATTAAAAGCAAAGAACTGGAAACCAGTGAACTTGCAAAAGGATACAGTAGTCATTAGAGTCTCAGTTTTAGTTGTATGAAAAATAATTCTACTTGTTACCTTTTCACTAAGAGATACTTTGTTACACAGATACTGTGTTGCATACTCTGTTGCAGTTTTTTGCTTTTTCCTGGTGCTGGGTATTGGCCTTTGCACTGAGCTACATCTCCAGCCCTTCTTTATTTTTTTAATTTTGAGACAGGGTCTTGCTAAATTGTTGAGTTGCTCAGACTGGGCTTAAATTGGGACTCCTCCTACCTCAGCTTCCCAGAGTGCTGTGCTGAAACGGGTACCTGACTATGCCAGCCAATGTAAGCTTTTAATTTTTTTGATACAATTCTTTTATCATTACATACTTTAAGATCTTTTTGTTAAAAATTTGAAATGCATATTCAGCCATTCACTGTATAGAAAACACCTGCCATTTGTGGAATTGGCAAACCCAGTCTTCCTTTTAAACCAAATCAGACTTTTACTGGCTATCAAGAAAGTCTGACTTTATTCTTTAATTTGAATAAACATGTTAATATTCATCCTGAATAATATATAAAAATCACTGGGAAATTAACAACTGTAGTTTGTAAAATAGATTACTAAAACCCATCAAGATTAAAAATTATATACAGCTAATATTTACATAATAAATGATAAAAACAAGATAGTGCCAGACGGTATATAGCTAAAGCTATCCTTTTTGAAAAATGAGATAAAAGGCATGTTATCCTCTTGGCAAATATGTGGCACTGCTTTTGTCAAACTAATGTTCAGGGCTGGGGATTTAGCTCAACGGCATAAGCACCTGCCTTGCAAGCAAGAGGTTGTGAGTTCGATCCCTGGTACTGATTAAAAAAAACCACAAACTAATGTTCAACTTTTGGGAACACTGAAATAAGAATCTTGTCTTTAAAAATCAGGAATAGGGGCTGGGGATTTATCTCAGTGGCATAGGCACCTGCCTGGCAAGTGTGAGGTCGTGAGTTTGATCCCCGGTAGTGAATAAAAAAAAATCAGGAATAATAGCCAGGTGTGGTGGTGCACACCTGTAATCTCAGCAGTCGGGAGGCCGAGGCAGGAGGATTGCTGCAAGTTTGAGGCCAGTCTGGGCTAAAAAGTGAGTTCAAGACGAGCCTGAACCATATAGTGAAACCTTGCCTCAAAAAAGACTAAAAAAAAAAAAAAAAAATCAGGAGTAATTCCAATAATTTTGCTAGACTTCACAATTCAACTTTGTGGGTGTATGTGCCAGGAATCAAACTCAGGACCTTGTGCTTGCTAGGGAGGCCCTGTACCACTGAGCTATATCCCTTGCCCCTAACCTTTATATGTTTAAAAAAAGATTTGATAAGAAAAATGGGGGCCAGGAATATAGCTCAGTGGCACAAGTGCCTACCTGGCAAGCACAAGGGCCTGAGTTCAATTCCCAGTAACAACCCTTCAAAAAAAAAAAAGAAAAAGGAAAAAAAAATGGAGCTGCAAACAATTTCATTCTTTGATAGTAGGAGGTAGAATTAAATATTTTAAAAGATGACAAGAGCTGAGTATAGCTGGGTTGTCCCCCACTGAGATATCACTGTGGCAACATCAGTTATAATCAGAAAGTTACGGAGAGTGGACCTTGGACAGAGCTATGGTCTTCAAGCTATGATAGCCAAGTGTGCACTGGCTGGCGTGTCAGAGGCTGGTCCTTGTGGAATGAATACACCTGTCTTCATTATAGATGCTACTAAGGGGAAGGTCAGGGTTCTGGTAGGCCAGCCCACTGTACTGTATGATCAGATAAATCTTTCCCTGTTCCTCAAGTCATACTTACAAATGAATATATAGTGTAGATATCAGAGCCAACAAAATTTCATGTCAGTGATTTACATAATTGCATTAATTAACTTGCCTATCATCTCTGAGCCTATAAATCGAGACTGTTCATTTATAAGAGATTAAAGATTGCTTTCCTGTGCCCTCTAGGAATAGTGATGACGGTAGTGACTGGATGATCTGTATTCATGTAATATATTCCAAAAATATATTACATGAAAGGAATACTGTGAAATGACCCGCAGTGCTAGAGGTGGGACACAAGTATCTGAGCCACCTGTGGCCTGGCCAGCTTTGGGAAACTATACTGTGGTAAGGAGAAACAGAACTCTAAGTTTCCTCCACTATCTCAGGCCATGATTCTTGATATGGTTTTTTAAAGGTAGTCAAAGAGACCAGTCCTTTCAAATTCTAAAATCATTAGAAATAAGATGAATCACTAAAAAATGTGAGCAAATTTTATCTGGAAGCCAGAAGACACTATCCACCAGGCTTCTTTTGGCTCTAGGATAAGCTACTGAGATAGAAGAAAAGATACCAAACTGAAGGATTTCATTTAATATTTTAATAATAATAAAAAAGACAATACAAAATCCAAACATTTCTTTTTACAAGTTCAGATACATATTTTCCCCAAGTGCAAAATACTCTATGAACTGCATCATTTGCTGTTTACTGTTGGTTGTGTAGGAGATGTTTACACTATTGGCAGCAGTGGAAGGTGGATACAATTTTTTTTTGAGATTTCTTCTGTGATAAAAAAAAAAAAACAAACAGCCTCCTGCATGGCGATATTATTCTCTGAAACTTGAGTTGAGCTCACACAGAAGAAGAAAGTTTTTAGTTTGTCCAAACTGCGACAGTCTGTGTTGCCTAGATAAACTAGTAACCACACTGGGGGTTCTATTTTCCTCTCGTCACATATTTCTTAAGGAATTCCTAGTCCAAAGAATGGCCCAAGGACAGGGTGTGCTACCTTTGGAACAGGTCAAATTGAAAGAAACCTTTGATGTTTGCTTCCACTTTTCTCTTGCTGTGCTTAAGAAGAAAACCAGGGAGGTATCACTTTCTGCTGATGGTCAGTCCTATGCTGTTTCTCTTCCCCTCGTTTGAGGCTTGTCATATTGAGGTAAAGCAGCAAATACAAACTCCTGAATGCTCTGTAACATTCTCTGACATTGAGATGTGACCTCCTAGTCCATTCCAGAGTCACCTCAAACATTACGGAGAATGCTTCTGGGACATAAAGTTTCATTGGGTCCAAAGACCAGGACTGGGTTACTACTATCCTCTTGGCACACATCCTAGTCTCCAGAGCATCCTACAGGCCAAGTTGGAGCAGACAGAGCTCAGTGAAGAGGCTCTGGGGATTTCTAGGCCTGGGGTGGGCTGCTCAAGTCCAGGCTGTGGTTAGTTTTCTCCTGACTCTGAGAATTCCCTGAGTTAGGGATGGGCCTGGTCTGATGATATAGAAAGAGAAGTAAAGACTTGCAGTGCCACTAAGGATATAAGTGCCTTTCTGATATGCATCACTTGACAGTGGGGGCTCTTGAGGAAGTAATTTCCCATTCCCAGATGCGGATCAGGGCAGGTTGGGTACTAAAATGAGCGAGGGCCCACAGTTCTGTTAACCCACAAACACGCCATTCTGCAGGGAGGCTCCGGGGTCAGTTCATGGATTCCTAAGTGTATCTTCCCAATCCCTCCACTGGTAAAAACTCTTGTTTGCCCTGTACATCCTAGAGAGTACCTGAGTATTGACTCTATTCTGTCCGCATACCCCTTCCTCTCGTGATGCCCCAGGTGTTTCCTCCTTAGGGTCAGAGCAGCTTCGCCTAGATTCTTAATCCCTAACTTGGATGACTTAAGTGGACAATGGCAGATTTGTACCTGCTTGCCAAGATCTGATTTGGTGTCAGTTGAGAAACCTAGCAGTCTATAGGCTCCATTGTACTGTGACACTCAAGTGCAGGCCCCACAGACCATGAAATAAGCAACTGGAGGAAGTGTATCTACTTATGGTAAACAGCAGGAGCAGAAGAGAGCAAGGAGAAGCCAGATCCTGAGGGGCATGACTTGGGAAGCACCCCTGTCTGGGTTCCCAAGAAAGGCATGAAATGGGAGAGAGGAACCCGAAAGTTTATCCTAGTTTCTGGTTAAGGAATTAAGATGGTCAAAGTTGATGAAAGCAGTTTTCACAGCACTTCCGGGCAAGTGCAGAGGTTCCCAAGAAGTGACCATTTCATTTACTTGGATGCAGCCATTGTAACATCTTTAATAGTGGCTCTCTTTGACCAAGAGAGCAGAGGTAGCAGACCCTCCCCCCAGATGTGAGGGGGTCTAGCTGCGCCATCTGCTACCCACTGCCAAGGCTTGTTTTGGCTGGTGAATGTTACTGACCAAGGCCACTGCCCATAGCCTGAGGCCGGAGGCGATCCCAAGTTCCTTTATTTAGTGTTGAATCTCCTGGGAGAACAGTAGTCTGGGAGAGTCACCTAGCACTGGACCTGAGGAGTCAGCTGGTAGCCTTTAAGTAGGACTACAGCTCCACAGAACTAGGAGGAGCAAATGAAAAGGAATTTTACAGGCAGCAGCTGGATTAGGCTGGAGCGCGTGCAGGACTTACGCTCCAACTCGATTCTTCTTTCTTCTGGAAAACAGTAGCTGAGGCAGGTTTGAAGCCAACCATAAGAGGGAAGTGGCCAAAGGTCAGGCAAACATTTGGTCCCTGTACCAGCTTTGTGCCTGGGCAGCCATCCCACGCTTGGCTCCTGCACGCTTGCTTGGCCTCAGGAGCTTGAGTCAGCCCATCAGCAGGGGTCTGTCCCAGTCCTCTTCCAAGTGCACACTGGGGAAAACATGACGAAAGCAGGGAAAAGGTGGAGGCTTTCCCTTCTTGGAGCAGAGAATCACTGATCAAATTCATCAGCTCTGTAGTCGTGAGGTTCATGCTGAATCCGCGGAGAGGCGTAGCAACAGCAGGATTGTTCAGCAAACATGTCCCTCTCCTCCCTTTCCATCAAGTCCCCCAAATCACTGTCCTCGTGTCAGATGCTTCTGAGCTATAGTCCTAGTTGGCCCAGCCAAGGGCCCTAGAGGTCTGAGTGGCCACAGACGAAACAGACAGATGCTCCAGCACTCAAGGTTCATGAGATTGAGAACTGATAATCTTTCACTCTATACATACACTCTTCTCTCTTGGGCAGCTATAAATAGGGTTGTTCTAGTAGAGAAAAAGGAAACAAAAACAAAAACCCCTCCCTCTAGACAACACAGAAAGACTCAAAACGATTGCACTTATTAGATGTGGACAGGGTGGGCAGGAGGCTCGCCAAGTGCACACATTCCTCTTGCTGCCCACAGCCTGAGGCTGGAGGTAGGTGGCTCCAGCCTGGCTGCAGAGCAGGGTCCTCTTTGGTGGCCCCCCACAAGCCTCCTAGGGCGACAAGGGGAAGATGACTGTGGGGCGAGGCCAGGCCAGCTTCAGGTCAATAGCCAGGTTTCTAAGGGCAACACTTAGCAAGGGGAGTAGGGCTCCCCCAGGGAGCTCTGGGGTGGGGTGCGGGCATGGCCAGGCCAGGGGAGAGAAGAAAGGGGAGTAGTGTTTGAGGCTGGCTTCCAATTGTTCTGTAGTTTAGTCCTCTGAATAGTACCTTTCCTTTCCTTTCCTTTTTTTAAGCAATGCTTTAAAACCTGTTTTCTGCCCCGCAGAGCTATAGTCTTTCTGGGAGTCGCAGTGATGCATGGTAATGCGTACTGCTTTTCCTCATTCAGCGGTGTCCACTAGCCCAGTGGTGTGGACCATCTGTAGACCCTTATGGAGTCCACCCCAGGCAGACGTGTAGGGGAAGAAAGAGAGAAGACAAGAAGGCCAACTGTGTGGGCAGCCCAGGGCTCAAGCCATGTGCCCCAGCGAACCAGTGCTGGCATTAAGCCATTAAGTCAAAGGCTTTTTTGGCAGAACCCTGGACTGTTAAGGGTCACCCTGGGGAGCACAACCAGGGGAACTTTTGGCTGCTCACTACCAAGGCACAACCCTATAATGGCAGAAGCCCCTCCTCCCTTCCCCATTCCCTAATGGACCCACTTCTACATGGACCTCAAGTAGCCTTCCCTTTCACACTGATGGGGCAGCAATGTGAGCTGGTGAGACGGGCAAGGGAGAAGGCAGTACTGTCCCTTCACCCCTTGGGGCAGCAGAGCCAGCACAGAATGGCTTTTCTGGGAAGCATATAGGAAATCGGTAGAGAGAAAGAGAACGAGACAGAGACACAGAGAGACAGAGAAAACTAGAAAGACAGAAAGGGAGAGTGCCTGGTCTGTGTAGTGATATTTTCCTCCAGAAAGAAAGAGAGGACTCGTTCCTTGTCTGAGGGTAGGGGCTGCCAGCTCTGAGGGCTAAGGGTCTGACGGCTCCGGAAGCTGGGTCTCCGAGCACGTGGGCACTATTTGTAGGGCCTCAGGAAGCTGGACACTTTGGAGCGGAGCAGCTTGATAAAGGACTTTGGCAGCATTTCCTTGTGTTTCTCTGTGTACTTGAAGTAGTTCTGGGGGTGGGCCAGCACCTCAAAGAAGGCCTTGATGAGCTTCTTGTCCTGTAGGAGATGGCAGGTGGCAGTGTCATCCTCCATGTCACAGGTGGGAAGGAGGAACACCACCCTCCCCGCCAGCAGCCCCTCAATGTCCAGTGGCATCTCACACTGCACACCCCCAGAGCTGACTCCTATCTTCTGCCATCTCTGGACTCCCCTCTTCACCATCTGCTCCTCTTTTAGAATTCCACAAGTCCACAGCAGCTGCAGCCCTCTGCTGCCCGGCCCATCTGTGGAGCATCTTTGACCCCTGATTCTTGTTCACAATGCCAGCAAATCCTGCTGACGTGGCTCTTAGGATATAACCAGGGTCTGACCACATCTCACTATCTCCATGGTTACCAGCCTGGACCAAGCCCCATCATCCCTCACTTGCATAGTGCAATAGCCTGACCAGTCTCTATGCTTCTGCCTTTGGTCCTCCACAGGCTGCTCTTTCCACAGCAGCCAGAGCGACCTTTGGGGATGTTTAATTAGTTCACCTTTTTCCTGTTTGATTTTTTGGCACAAGGTCTTGAAATCCTGGGCTTAAACTATTGCCTTGCCTCAGCCTCCCAAGTAGCCAGGAATGTGCCAGGGAACCTGGGTAAGATTTGTTCCTTTCTTTACTTTTCTTTTCTTTTCTTTTTTCTTTGCAATGCTAGGGATTAAAGCTGAAACTTCATGCATGCTAAGCATTCATTCTATCACTAAGCTATACCCTCTGCCCCTCTGGTTTCTTTTATCTCAGAGTGAAAACCAAGTCCCTTGGGTGGCACACTGGTTGCATGGGTCCTCTGTCCTGCTCTACCCCTCTGCTCTCCCTTCCCCTGCAGAGCCGATCTGGGCTTCTTGAGGTTTCAAACACGCCACACTCTCCCATGCTCTTTAGTGTCTTCTAATGGGTGCCCCAGCCTCCTCAAATGCCTTTCTTGGTCTGTGTCTCTCTCAGCAGAATGATGCATGGAGCGCCAGGTTCCAAACATTAGAACTCGGCTCTCCTGGCTTCTAGACTGGGGCTCTTTCCACTGCATCTGAGCATTTCTAAGACAGAAGGTGGGGTTTCCAGCCTCTCACCCCACTTCTCATCAGAACAGCTGTATTACTTCACACATTGGAGTTCCAGGGTATATTTGATTGGAAATAATGATTCAAATGCTTAAAAGTTTGAAAAGTATTGCTAGAATTATGTTCCTTGAAGTCTGTAGATTCTAGGAGGTTTTTGTCAACATGGATTTTATTTTGGTAATATGTAAATTCTGTCATGAATAGTAATGGATTTTTTTGCAGTAGAAACTTATGAATAATAATTTTGACTACAACTATAGTTTCTGAAGTATGATTTTTCCTAAACTGGGATCCACAGACCCACAGTGTATAGTTCATTCAATATTGGAAATATTTTGTTTCTTTTATATTTTATTTTATTTTATTTATTGACACAGGGTCTTACTATGTGACCCAGGCTGGCCTAGAACACCTAGTGATCCTCCTGCCTCAGCCTCCCAAGTACTGGGATCACACCGCCATGTCTGGCTTTCCTTTCCTTTAAAAGACATCTAAGCTGGGCTTGGTAGTGCACAACTGTAACTTCAGCACTCGGGAGGCTGAGGTGGGAGGATTGCCTTGAATTCAAGGCCAGCCTGGGCTACAGAAGTGAGTACAAGACCAGCATAGTGAAACCCCGTCTCATAAAAACCGATAAATAAATACAGACAGACTTCTAGAGGTTGGCAGTGTGGCTCAGTGGTAGAGTGTCTGTCTAGCATGCACATGGCTGTAGCTCTGTATGACCAAGTAAAAAAGATGTCTGTGTGTGAAGTGATGTTGGGACAGCTGTCCTAGTGTACTGCTTCTCTGGCCTGGGGAGAGAAAGGGACAGAAGGAGCTTCTAAGAGCATCTTTTTTTTTTTTTTTTTTTTTTGGTACTAAGAGCATCTTTCTATTCTTCAGTTCCCTAGTGTCTCTGGGAGGAGAAGACACACCTCAATTCCCCTTTCTCGTCCATCTTTTCCCTCAGGTCTAATGTGGTCTGTGTGGCACTGTAGTCAGATGGGCTGGGTGCAAAGCCTGGCTTTACCACGAGGCAAGTTCTTCAACTCGCCTCAGTTTTCCCATCTGGAATGATGAAAGCACGTGCCCCCGAGAGCTTCTGCGTGTATCAGGTAAGAATACTCACGCTGGCTGGCGCTCAGCACGCAGTCTGCACAGCTACGTGCTCGCTAACGTCAGCTGTCCTTGTCCTTAACGTTCACTTGCCTTTAAGATCTCCTGGTGGTTTTCGGAGGCGTAGAGCCGGCCGTCCCGCACGATGTCTTCCACCAACTGCTCGTAGTCCTCTGCAAAGTCAAGCAGGGTGGGGGGTAGTGCTGAGGGATCAGAGTTCTTCCTGCTTCCCAGCTGCCTCCCAAGGCCCCCGCACCTCCCTTCCTGACCCACTCCCCAGCCCTCCTGCCCTTGCTCACCATCGTAGGTAACATAGGGAATCTGGAACCCTCGGGCGCTGTTGGCCTCACTGGTCTTGAAGTTAATCCAGAGCTTCCTGGACCGGGCTGTGAATGCGATGGGGCGTTCGTAGGTCTGGCAGGTCTCGTACGTGGTAATGGAGGATGGGGAGGCTGGCGAGGCAAGCGGCAGGTCAGGAGGGCAGCTGGGCAGCCACCCAAGCCCTGCCAGAAAGAGGGCTGTGGGGCGGGGGCAGGGGAATCACTCTGACAGAGATTCCTCCCTCCAAATCTATTGTACCCCAGACCCTTCCATTACCCCTGGTTTATTCTGAAAGCCCTCTGTGATGTCTGGGCCCTCACAGCGTTTATGAAATTTGACATTTAATGAATGAATTGGCAAAGCACTGGGATTAGAAAGTGACACATGTAGCAGCACTGGAGTTCTAGCCCTCGGGCTGGCTTTTTCTACTCTGCCACACCCTCCGCTGCTGTTTCCTGTTAGCTTCCCCTCCTCCTAAGCATCCTCAGCTTCTCTGCTCCCCGTCTTCCTGTACCAAACTCTCCCTGCCAGCCAGATTGGGATTGCCCTTCCCTGGATCAGCACTGCAGTCACCCACAGTTCTTTCTCATGACGAGAACGTCCCCACACTCGTCCTCAGATGGCAGGAAGATCTCGGGTACCACGATCAGGATCTTGCGCTTGGGCGGGGGGTTGATGTTCCAGATGCACTCCACGCCGGCGGGGTAGTTGCCCGGGTAGTTGGGGGACTCGATGTAGCCAGTAAACTCACCCAGCTCCCCACCACACTGACGATCTGCAGCCAAACCCCAGGGATAAAGCAAGAAAGAGAGCAAGTCAGTGGGGACCGACACTGGGGATGTGGAGGCGTTCTGAAGTTGGAGATCAGAGGTGTGACAGCCACCATCTCGTTCATCACCTACTCTTCACATTCTGGGTCCACCTTCCTTCCTGTCCTTTTAGTCCCTTCTCACTTCAGCCATCTCTGCCCCCTATGAGCTGTCTCTAGGGAAAGAGTACTCCAGGGCTCAGTCTAGCAACTGGCCTGGAGACTGAGTGGGGTGGGAGAGGTGGAGGTGGGACTTTCCTGCCCTCCCCACCCTGCTTCCTGTGGGTTTGCTGGTCCCTTTTCTTTCCATACCCATCACTCCCAGGCTTCTACCCCCTTTTCCGCAGCTTGGCCTGCCACATACTCTTGCACTGGGCCACACTGGTGGAGCCATCAAAGTCAGTGCTTGTGTTTCCTGGACAGCGGGTGCAGAAGTTCTGACGGAAGTCAGGCTGGTAGGAGCCCATGGCACAACGGATACAGCGATGGATACTGGTGTTGTAGTAGTGCCCTGGGGAGCACTGGACTGCAGGCAAGCGGAGAGAGGCAGGAGTCAAGGGAGCTGGCAGGGAGGCATTCTGGGGCCACGTTCATCTGGTGAATCAGGGGACCCAGCCTCTCCTAGTCAGGCTTAAGTCCAGGAAAAACGAACTTCACAGAGCGCTTGTATGCGGTGCCAGTCCTTTTCTTTCAAGCCCCAAGCGCGGTGCTGACCTAATACAGAAACTCCCTCGGGTGTGGAGGGGAATGAGCTGCTGTCAGTTCTCCAGAGCAGGGGACAAAGTGATTCCAGGTTTGGGCCTGGGTGGCAGGGGCGTCCTGGAAGCAGGGTGGTGTGATGACTTAAGCAGCTGGACCTTTCCTACTTTGGAGCAGATGGTAGGAACATACTTGCCTCCTCTAGGGACTTGGAGAGGTGGTTTTTTTTTTTTTTTTGTTTTTTTTTGAGGGGTTGGGGTCAGGGAGTCTCCTAGTGGGGTATTCACTCACCTTTGGTGTCACAGTCTTGGAAGGAGATGGCCCCCTCGTGCTTGGTCGTGAGACCCCCACCACACGGGAAGCACAGGGTCCGTCCTGCTTCGGGTTGATAGGTGCCACGTGGACATGGCTGGCAGGGCCTAAACCCATCTGCAGAGTGCTGACCAGGTGGGCACTGACCTGCAGTGAACCAAGGGCCCGAGTCTGATGAGGATGGTCCCGAGTCACCCCCATAGGGTCATCCAGTCTCAGGACAGAAGCATACAAACAGGATGTCAGCTAGGAGTGCCTGGAGCCTGGGCCTGCCTGTTGGGAAATCCCTCGCCCATGGGCGTCCCAGTGCCCACCCTAGCCCACTCTGTTTTGTTTGTTCCCCTGGCACCTGCACATGTGGTGATGTTGGTGGCTCCAAGAGGCCCGTGGGCATCACTCCCAGGGCAAAGGTCGCAGGAGAGCTGCCCTTCTCTCTCCTGGAAGGTGCCCGCCGGGCATGGCACACACTGCTCCGTCTGGCCGTGGTAATACGTTCCCTGCGGGCAGCTGACTGAGGGAGAGTCGGCCGTGCTAGCCACCCACCCCCCATTTCCCACCACCCCGGCCTAGGAGTCCCCTTCCCGCTCCCCCAGATTCAGGGAGAGCCTCTTTGTCAGGAGTAAACCGAATCGTGCTTAGGAGGGCAGGGAGGTTAAGTTCATGTGCAGGAAGGTTGCTGCCCCTGCCTGCTATCTTAGATTTCACCCTGGGACCAGGGAAGGGAGGACCGTAGGCAGCAGGGTCTTGGCTGCCTTACAATCTGAGAAACGCATCTGAGGCTGTAAGGGGCGCTGCCCTGAGCCAGGCCCAGCTGGCCTTCCCCACTCCACTGCTCCCCTCAAGCTCCCTTACCACACTTGGCCCCCACACGGTGCTGCCCGGGCCTGCAGACCTCCACCAGCTCTGCTCGCTCCCCGGCTCCCAGGCCTGGCTTGTGGGCCAGCTCATAGTCAAGGCCAGCCAGGCGCAGCAGGAAGCGGTCCTGGTTGATGGACTTTCTGAGCATCTTCAGGGACCCTTTGAGTCTCCGCTCCATCCGCTGTCGCAGGCAGGGCAGCCCACACCCCGCTGGTGGTGGATGGTGATGTGTGGGGAAGAACAGCGAGAGTGGTGTGAGTAGGAGGGCAGGGCGGGCGCGGGGAGTGAGAGGACGGTTCTCGGGCTCGCGTCACGCAGCATCTGTCCCGTGCACAGGCTCTGTGCTTTTGCTGGGCTGTGAGACCTGTGGTTTCTCCACTGCTGCCCTCCCTTCCGGCCGCCACCCAGCGGTGTCCCCAGTCCCACCTGTGGTTTCTTCAGCTCTGACCTCTGCTTCCAGTTCCAAGGAAAGCCGGGTGACCTCCTTGCCTGGAGGGGTACGGGCCCGCCGGCCCTTGCCCTTCCGAGAGGAGTCACACTTGAGGTGGATGAAGGTGACCTGGCAGTCAGAGCAGGGGGCAGCACCTGGGGGAGAGGCCTTGTCAACTCTAGGGGTACCACTGGGGACAAGGAAAGTCCTCCCTCCCAGCCACCCAGGCAGACCTTGCCACACCTGACTAACTCCCTCTCCACCCTCTCTAGTTTAGGATGCTCCTTAGAGGGTCAAGGGAGTATCCTGGGGCTTCCTCGGGCCCTACACCTACACCTGCCTCCCCCTGCTCTGTGTGGGGTTCAGGAGCTAGAAGGCCTCTGGAGGAACTCTCACTAGGCAGAGGAGCTGGCGTGTAGGGAGGGTTTGTAGTCAGGTAGCCCACGGCAGTGAGGTCCCCAGTCCAGACCTGGCCCTGGGGTTCTGCCGGCCTCCTCCAGTTTGCCTTTGTTCCGCAGGTGCAAACGACACTTGGCATCCTTGACCTTGAAGGAGGCCCGCTGTTTAACCAACAGCACTGCAGCCTCTAGAGGGATGGCAGAAGCTCAGCACAGCATGGGCCCCAGGTGAGAGCTGCTTCAAGGGTGTTGTGGGGCTGGGCTGGAAAGTGGGGTTAGGAAAGCCCAGGGGACCAGATGGTGAGGGAAGAGGAAGGAGGCAGCAGGGTTGGAGAATTATGGAGCAGTGGCGAAGACCCAGGAAAAAGTAAGGTCCAGGGATTCACAACAAAGCAAAACAAAGGGTTAGTGCAGGAGAGGAGGCTGGGGACAGGGCTTCCGGGCTGTGCTCACCATGGCAGTGGCTGGAGCTGGTGCTGTTCCCGGGGTGGCCAGCTCGGGCAGCAGCTGCCTTAGGGCTGGGGGTGCCACAGCTCACCGTGAAGCCATTCTCAGACTCTGAGAGAAGGGGCCTGTCACTGCTCTGACCTGTTCCCCCAAATCTGCTGGCTGGGGTGTCCCAGGGAACCGAGGAACTGCAAAACAGTCCTCAGCCCTCCAGCACCGCCCTCCCATGTACCTGGCAAAAACCGGGCCCGGGAGGGGCAGGTCAGGGCACAGGTGTCCTTCTTGCCAGACCGGTTGCAGCTGAGCATGGCTTTTGAGGCGCCAGGGCTGCCTTGACACTTCACTGGCTCTAGGGAAGGGAGAGAGGCCTGAGGGACAGGTGCAGTCTTCCCCTCCCGTCTCCCTCAGTTGGTGAATACGCAGAAAGAGAATCAACTACAGGCAGATCTGCTGTGCCACGGAGACCGATGAAGGGGGTATTTACCAGGAGGGCTACATTCTGCACCTCTCTCCCCCTCATACTTTCCCAGCGCGGGTGCCCTGGGTGCCCCTGCAGCTGCAGTGCCAGGTCCGGCCAGCAGGGAGCGCCACGCACCTGTGCAGTCCTTGCCATTCCAGTGCAGCCGGCCCTGCCCCGCGGGGCAGGTACACTGGTAGCTGCCAGGAGTGTTGATGCAGCCAAAGCGGCAGCCTCCCCGGTTGATGCTGCATTCATCCACATCTGGGGAAGGAGAAGGCAGACAGACAACAGCGGTGGGGCAGGCGCAGGAGCCAGGGAGCAGGGACTTTAGACTTCAAGGCACCCCGAGGTAGGCAAGACGGGAAGTTCTAGGGATCTGTAGCACATAATGGCTGTAATTAACAGTACTGTGCAGTATACATTTAAACACTGGTTAAGAGGATAGATAACAACAACAAAAAAAGGATAGATAGCATGTTAAATATGCTCATAATTGAAACAAACTTTAAAAAGCGTTCCCTGGCCTGTGAAGAGCTCAAGCCTCTTCTCTCTTATCTCGGTCCCCGTGTATGGAACCTTTGGGAAGGGGTCAAACTGACAGCTTTTTAAAGCCTCTCGTGCTGCCTTCCAGTAGGGCTGTTGTCTGGAACAGGGTAGGGGTAGGGGACAGGGACAGGGATGGGAGACAGGAGTTTTGGAGGCTTCTGTGCCCTGGTGCCCTGTCTCCCATGTGCCTTCAGAAGCCATCCTATTCCTCCACACAGCAGATGCACGTGGCATCCAGGAGTTGCCCAGAGCACAGGCAACGCAAGGACTCAGCCTGTTGGTGGGTGAGGTGGCCAGGGCGGCTGGAAGGTGCGCCCTCGCTGGCTTACCCCCACAGTGGGTGACACCGTACAGCAGGTAGCCACGATGGCAGAGGCACTGGAAGCTTCCTGGCGTGTTGACACATATGTGATCACAGGTTCGGTCAAAGGAGCACTCATCTATATCTGGAAGAGCAAGGATTCAGGTGAAGGGGTCTGTCTCGGGGCACCTGACCCTCGCTCAGGTGAAAGACCAAGGGAGACTGCTTGGCTGTCTCCTGCTGGAGTTCCAACAGAGCCTAGTCATGAGCCATGAGCTGGCCCTCGATTGGTGATTGAGCCAACCCACCCTCCTTGCCCCCCCTACATGGAGTCAGGAAGTGCAAGTTCAGTGTGGTGCCAGTTGACTGGGCACCAGGTGTGGTCAGGCAGGCACTGTCTGCCAAGGACACGCACTGGGTGAAAGGGGCCCCTCCCTCCTCGCCTTGTGGCATGCTCCAGTGTGGAACTGGTCCACCAAAAGGAGGGCGTGTGGTGCCAGTGTGCAGCACGGCACCGCCTGCGCAGTCTCCCGAGTGTGTCGGGCGCTGGCCTCCTTGGGGCTGCCTCACCGAGAGCCTCTCCTAAGGCCTTCGCCTTGGCCCAGTTCTGCTCACCCTGGCAGTTCCTCTCGTTGATGAGAAGCTTGTAGCCTTTCTTGCAGCTGCATTCAAAGCTGCCCACTGTGTTGCGGCAAATGTGGTCACAGCCCCCATTGTTTAGGCGGCACTCGTCTATGTCTGGGAAAGAAGGACAAATGGAATAAAAGATATTGGACAGGGACGAAAAAAAAACCCACCAAAACCCCAAGGAGCCAAGGTCTCTTCCTCACAGGAACAAGGACAACCACAGAGGGCCTGGGCCCGCCCCTACCCCTTCTGACTCCTCTGCCACTCTCCTGGCTCCATTTCTTCCCACGCAGGCAGGGGGACCTGTGGCCCCTGGTTACACCCTGTCCTGTGGGCCTGAGTTCCAGGAGCCAGGCTCAGGCCTTCAGGGAGTTGCTGGGAGCAGGTGGGCAGCTGACATACAGGATGCGCCATGCCCCTTGCTCTCCAGCTGATGGACAATCCCAAGAAGGCTGGTGGGTAGAGGTGTCTCTTTCCTGTCCCCAAGCCCTGTCACAGGGCTCTGTCAAGAGTGCTGAATGGGGCCGAGGAGGTGGAGAGTCAAAGTGACTCAGTGGAGAGGGCCAGCCTTCAGGGAGGAGCTGGGAAAGAGGCCAGAAGGGAGGACTTCCGGCAGAGCCAGTTAAGGCTGGGTCCCTGAGGGGAGGACGGGGCCAGGCAGGGGGCTGGACCGGAGAGGTCTGGAGAGACTCAGGCCCGAGGCAGCTTTCAGCACTGGAAAGGGAAGGGGGGCAGCAAGCAGCTTCCTTCCTGAGGTCAAGTTCCCCAAGCTGGTGGCAGACAGGACCCAGGCACTCACCCCTCCTGGGGAGGGGGCAGGGAGGGCAGCCCTCCACTTCACTCTGAGCTACCTGTCAACAGTCCTTCCCAGCAGGAAACCTCTCCACTTGCTGGCTGACCTGCTGCCCCAGCCCTCCCCCTCCTCTTGCAGCTGCTGGGCCAAAAGACACAAAGGAGCCTAGTACTGTACTCTTTGCAGTCCCCACTCCTTGTGACCAGACCAGGGGGCACAGACTTGGTGAATCAGTATTTCCAATATTGTTTCCCTCCCTTTTTTTCTTCCTCCTCTCTTACCTTCTCCTGGACCCACCTAATTAAAGAAAGGGAGGTAGAATAGATAGTATGGGAAAGTATACCGTGATGCCGGCTAGCATGATGTGCTCCCAATGTACTAAGCGCTTTCCTAAATATATGTCTTATTAAATCCTCACAATTCATCTACAAGGCAAGTACTAGGGAAGCAAAGGAGGCAGGCGCCATTAAGAAGGAAGGAACTTGCCCAGGGTCATGGGCCTAGGAGTGGTGGATCCAGCATCTGAACCCAGTAGCCAGGCGCCAGCAGTGGGCCCTTAACTGCAGCCCTTGTCCACCTTAGCCAGTCCAGCCTTTCTGAAGGTGGGGGAGAGCCCACTGGGAAGGCCCAGGAATGTGGGTTAAGAAGGTTACAGAACACACCTGTGACCTCAAGTGCACAAAGTCAGCGCTCAAATATCCTGGCTCCTGGGCAGATGGGAATGGCATGCTCATTAACTAAAAGGGTTGGGCCCTGCAGGAGGTAGGGGTGGGAGTAGGGCAGAGGAGGAGGGTGCTAAGGGACTGGCTGGATTTGTGCCCCTTGAGTAGAGATGGGAAAGGTGCACAGGAGACAACCATCGGCCTTGTCTTCAGTTGGTTATGAGAAGGGCGGGAGGAGCCATGGCCCCAACCACAGCCCCTTCCCAAAGGTCTCAAGCCCGCGTTGTCCCAAAGCCCCTACCTTTGCAGGTCTTCCTGTCTGGCTGCAGCATGAAGCCCACGGGGCAGCTGCAGTGGACGCCCGTCGCTGCATCGTGGCACTTACTGTCACAGCCCCCGTTGTTGACAGCACAGGTTTCTGTTTAGGAAGGAGGTGGGGCGGTAATGGGGTTCCTCGCCTAGAGGCACCAGGGTTGCAGAGACCACAGAGAACAGAGCTGCCTCCCTGTGCTTTAGCAGGGGCATTAAGCGGAGGCTCAGGGCTGCTTTCTCCCATCACCCCCAACCCCCAGCCCCTCACGGGTGCAGCCAAGCAGCCCATCTCCCTGCCCCCTACTTGATTGAAACAAGGTGGACAGCAGTGAGGCAGGTACAAGCCAGAGCTGTCAGGCAGGAATGTGCGGGGGTGGGGTGAGCAGGAGGGATGGGAGCTCCGCGGTCACCAGGGAACAGGAGGGACAGACAGAAGTTTCCTCTTCTTCCCACTGACCATCTCTTGGGACAATCTCACTATGAGTGGGATGGGAAGAGTGTGCCTGGGGATCCCTAGGACAGCTGAGGGATGCCCCCAGTTTATCTCCCCTCAAACTCTACCCAAGCAGTACTGAGAAAGATCCCACTCTGGGACTGGACTGGGCTCAGGCTCCGCGGGGACCGTGCACTGGGTCATGTACCTTCACCGCCTCTCCAGCCCTCCTCCTACCTCCACAAGGGGGTACGCTGACGGGTCACTGTTTTACTTTCCTAATGGGAGACAGCAGGGGGGCAGAGGAGGAGAAGAATGCAGAGAAGAGAGGGTGTGAAAAGGTGGGGGAGAGAGAACCCCAGAGCTAGACAAAGCCAGAACCCCGGTCCACTGAGTCTCTTGTGTTGCTCCCTCCCGGGGTGGTATTTCCCTTTGCTGAGGGGCCAAAGGGGAAGTATGCACAGGTCACTCTCCCTATTTTCTGAATTCAGAGGAGAAGAAACACAGCTTTAGCCAGGACCTTGTGCTGTCCAGGACAAGTCCAGGAAAACTATCGGCTCAAATAGTGTAAGAGCCTGACCCCAGGCTGGGAGCGTTAGGACCCTTTTGTCTAGGATGCTTAAGAGTTTTTCTGTCCCAAGGTGTCTGCCAAGGAAGAGAAGGAGAGTGGTTCACAGAGCTAGGGGGACGGATGAGGGAAGCACAGGACAGTGTTGTCATCTTTAAGCCAAACAAGCCCCACTCTTGTCATGGATTCGAGGAGCAGGGCCAGGGCTCCAAAAGAAGCCTGGCTCTGTCTGTGAGTCCCTGGCTATGTCCCAGTCCCTCGAGTGGCCAGGCTCAGGAGCAGGCAGTGTGGGACCCGCCGTGTTATTCCTCTCTCAGCCTCTCCTGAGGCTCCCAAGACCACGAGGAACCTGGAAGGAACCTTGAGACCGAGCCCAGCTTTGTCCCAGAGTGTTCTGTTCTAAGAGGCCCCCTGGAGCAGAGGGTGGAGGCAGAAACCCTGTGCCACGTCCAGGTGGCTTCTCGAAGGTCCAGGTTGGAAGGCTGGACCAGAAAGCCGGGCAGTGCTGTCCAGCTCTTCAGGACAGTGCTGCTGGAGCAGAGTGGGGCAGCAGGGTGCACAGCCTCACTCTTGGCTCTCCAGGTTGCAGAAGCAAAACCGCCAATTGCCCTGAGCTCCTGTGCCAGGGGCTTCCTAGGTGCACCCCCCCGTGCCAGCCCCATCCCCACAGCACCCTTAGGACTATCACTGCTCTGACTTTACAGGAGCATGAGCTGCGGGTCAGAGAGGACCTGAGGTCACGTGGTTAGAACGGGCCGAGCCAGGGTTCAAGCTCAAGTCTGTCGGAACTCAAAAGCCACAACCTGAACCACGACGGAGCCGAGGATGGTGAGCGATGCTGGGACTGTGACCGACAGGGGCGAGAACACAGGAAAGAGGCCCCAAGGAGGGGTGCCATCGAACCCCTCGCTCAGGGGCACAGCGGGCAGTGCAGGAGGACAGAGCTGGCTGTGGTTTGGGCCTGCAGGGTGTAGTGGAAGGAGGGGCGGAGGGAGCAGAACCAGAAAGAGAGAAGACAGTGACAGGGACAAAGGAAGACCAACATGAAGGCTCCCAGGCCAGCGCTTGGGGACTCAGGGTTCCTGTCACCTGACGGGCCCAGGGCCCAGGCTGCCAGGGGAGCCCTGACGGCCCAGTCGGGCTGGGCTCGATGGGCATGCGGTTAGTGGGAGCCTCAGCGGGTTAGCACTTCCCCGAGCAAGCCAGTGAGAGTAAGCGGAGAGAGCAGACATATTTACCATTAGAAACGGCCTGAGTGGGGATGTGCTGCTCTAGCCGCCTTTCCCCTGTTTGACATCGTAAAAAAGCTGTTTAGATGCTGGGCAAGAGCCAGGGCGGCCCGCTGGACCCCTCCCACCCACTCCTCCACCCTGCAGGCCCAAACCATAGCCCCACGTGGTGAGCCCGGGAAATCCTAAGATATTCTCACTTCTCAGCTGTGTGCTGCTTGGAATCCTCAAAGAGGCAAAATTACAGCAAGTGACTGAAAAAGTGAGTCTCAGAGAGGGCGGTCATGGGCCCAGGACCTCGCAGCACGCCAAAGGCAAAGCTGGCATGCAGCGCCAAGTCTTACAAACAGCCAAGTCCCCAGCCTTTCTGTGCAAACGTCCCCTCAGTCTCTCCCTCCATCTGGGTATCCTGGTGTCCCCAGACAACGAGGATTCTTCCTAGCAAGGCTGGCACAGGCAGAGACAGTAAGTTCTACTGGAGCAGAGGAGGAGGAGCCAGGAAAGAACACAGCTGTGAGCCCCAGAACAGCCTCGGGTGCCCTCTCCTGCCTGCCTGCCATAGCCCAGGTGGCCGAGTGTGTCTGCACGAGCCCAGGCTTAACAGGGGTGCCTTCAAAAGCAGCCATGTCCAGGACCATCCATCTGAAGAGAAAGAGGCCGCGGGAGCTGGGCCTCATGTCCCTGGGGCCCTAAGTGCTGTCCTGACCCACGCGTCTCTTCTCTGGGGACCGCATGCAGTTCCTTCTGGCAGATGCTGGGGCTCTGGAACGTGTCTGGCTGGTGCAGGGAGGTTTAGAAAGCGGAAGAATTAGACCTCTGAGGGGAAAATGAAAGGAGCCGGCACAATCCAGGCTGGGGAAGGCAGCAAGACCTACACACGTCTTTGGATGTTTGATGAGTTAATGGAGAGGAAAATGTGCAGCAGGAGGCTTTTCAGTGACAGGAGCACATAGAAGTGTGCGTGCCAAGGGAGCCCCAGAAGAGCGCCATCCGCTCCCTGCTCTCGTGTCTGCGGTCAAGTGGGCAGATCTGTGGACTGGGGTTGGGGAGAGCCTGGCTCTTTGCATCGCTGGTATGCAGGGACGGTGTTCCCAGCTCCCCTCTCCCAGCCTGTTGGAGCACACCCGCCCAGAGGGACGCCCCGAATGCCCACCTACCCAGGCAAGCTCACCTCTGCCTGGCTCAAGGCCCGGTCTCACCCCAGCCAGAGCTCCTCCCCTCCATCTCCCACTCCTCTAAGGGGACCCCTCGGTCTGCCGTGTTCTCGGCACTAAAGACTGAGGGAGTTAGGAGTCAGCTTTAAGGAGTTAAGCTCATGCAGGGCACCTGGACACAGTGAGGTGTGGCCTAGGGCTTCTAGAGAAGGGATCCAGGTATTAAAAGGGCCCAGACCAGGGAAAGAGGGATGGAAGCCTGCCGTGGGTGAGAAAAGAGGGCTCTAGGCAGAGCTGAGAGGAATTACTGGGAACGGGAAGAGAAAAGGGGAGGAGACAGAGGATCTGCAAGAGGGGTGAGGCGAGGAAGGATAGGGAGGAAGAAGATACCTAGAACTAGGAAACCCCATCTCTCAGCTCAAGGCTGGTTGTTCCAGAAAAGAGCACTCTGTCCCACCTCCGGTTTCAGAATAGGGGCCAGGGCTGTGACATCTCCCCTCTCACCAGAGAGAGGAGTCACTTGCTACTTAGCTGGGGCCTCTGGCTACAGGCTGCCAGCTGACTTCCCCTGCTGTCCTGCCATTTCTCCACCCCAACCTCGGTCCGCTAAGCACCTCTGCTAAGGATCCCAGTTTGGCAACACTTTATCCTGGGAAGAAGAGGATGGTGAGGCCCCTGGGCGGGGCAGGGGTGGAACCAGTGGGGACGAGGGTCAGGTGAGCACATGAGTCTCTCTCAGAGTTGTCCCTTGCTAGACCTGGCATTTTCTGGGTCTTCAAGCCCCTACAAGTCCCCGGCCAGTACTGGGGTCCCCAGAGGTCCCCCTAGTTTCCTAAGGCCTCCACTGCCACCGCCATCACAGATAGACCAGGTTCTCCCCGCCTCACCCACCGATGCACGTCTTCCCGTCGGTGTGGAGCACAAACTTGACATGGCAACCGCAGCGGGGACCCTGCTCTGTGTCGTCGCATGTGTGCTGGCAACCGCCATTACCATAGTTGCATGTCACTGTGCACAGAGAGGGCAGGATGCCCATCAGCTCGCTTCTCCCTGGGCACCAGTTCCCCGTGACGTGGAAGTAGCCCTCTTTTCTAGCTGCCTCTTCCTCACTTCTTCCCTCCCAGCTCTGCCCCTTGCTGCTGAGGCCCCACTCCCCATCCTGTTCACTTCCCAGCCCACCACTGCCAGCCCAGTGATCTCACATTTACAGTCCCGTTGGTTCTTGGTGAGCTCAAAGCCAGGGCGGCATTCACAGGCAATGCCCCCTTTGGGGGTCTCCCGGCAAATGTGGGCACAGCCATGGTTCTTGTTCATGCAGTTCATTCCTTCTAAAAGAAAAGCGGAGAGGGGTGAGTGTTCGGTACCTCTGGATGCCTGCTCTGGGTGGAACTAGAAGGAGCCATGGGAGGCTCAGGAAATTGGGAGGATTCCACTGATGCTTTCACACAGGAGGAGACTGTGTCTCCCTGTCACCGGCCTCCTGCCTTATCCACCTACCCTGGGAGCTAAGGAGCAGAGTTCAGAACCATTCTGAACAGGGTGTTAGAAGTGTCAATAAGTAGTAAGTAGTAAGCCACCCCAAAGAACACGTGTGTGATCTCTCCGTCCTTGTAACAACCAGTGTCTAACAGTTGGCCAGTGCTGTGCCGGGGACTCAGGATTTAGGAAGGACCCACTTCACTTCCCTCAGAGGACTTACATTCAACCTGGAAGGACATAACAGTCAGATTTACAATGTGAGTGGGGAGTTGCCAGGACCCAATGCAGCTCCTGAGGTTCTTGGGGTTAAGCACCGGCGAGAAGATGAGAAAAATAAAGACAAGACAAAGCTGGGGTCGGGTGGAGCCCTCACTCTCCCGATGGGAGGAAAGGAACTGCTCATCCACTGTAACACCTTATTTATATACTGGGGAATATGATGTCAATTTCAGCCCCTCTGCCTAGCAACCCATTGCTTGGATTGCCCAGGGGCTTGGTGTTTTTCTGGGCTGTAACAACTTTTTTACGGGGCTGACCCGGGAGCTCTTTGTTTTGGTGTGGATACTTACTACACCACAAACATTTAGGAAGCTCCCACTCCATGCAGGTCAGTATATTAGGTGCTGGAGATACAGGAGGTATTAGACATAGTTCCCACCTTCAGGATGTCATGGTCCAGTGGAGGGGATGAGCCACAGGAACATGCAAAACGTATCCTGCTCTTCCTGCCCACACCCCCAGTCAGGCCAAGGAAGGCGCAGGTGAGCAGCAGCTTGGAGAAACTCGGACATTTACATTTAGGAACAATGTCTGCCTCAGGTCTGGACTAGAGGATATCCCATTGTAGCCTTGATCCCATATTGACCCGAACCCCAAATCAATTGCCCCAGACTTCTCTCTAATAGAGCATCTGTCCATGAAGCCAGAGGGTGTGACTGAGCTGAGGGCCCGGGGAGGAGCTGGCAGGGTTGAAAAGGAAGAGTGGAATTTAGGGGGTACTAAAGAAGAAGAGCCTGGGGGTGGGCGCCAGGCCCTCCCAGGTCATGGGCTAACCTTCTGGACGCTGGATACAGGTGTGCTGGTTGTCACTGAGGAAGAACCCGTCTCGGCAGTGGCACTCGTAGCTGCCCATCATGTTGACACAGCTCTGCTGACAGCCGCCATTGCCCTCGGCGCATTCATCCACATCTGTGCAGGACAAGTGAGCAGTGGGGCCGTGGAGTGCAGGCCAGGGTCCAGGGTGTGCCCTGGGCTTCAGCAATAAAGGCTGAGGGAGTCCTGAGATGCAACCCCATCCCTCGCCTACCCCAGGAAGTTCTCACCCCTTTGCCAGCTAATCCCACTAGAGAGGGCCAGGAATCCAGGCAAGCGCATATGCATATGCTTAGGGGTTTGAGCCTTGCTCTCCTGGGTGAAGCCTCACTTCCCTTTCTCCCACTGAGGGCAGAGGTCAGGAGAGGAGCCATAGAAGAGGATGAATGACAGAGATAAGGATGGAGATGGGTCACACTGACCAGGGAGGTAACCAGGGGAAGCAACTGTTTGTGATAAGTAGCCAGGAAACGTGGAAGTGATTCCGTGTTCAGGGAGAGCTATGGCCATATCGCCGAAGTTGAGGGCAGGGTGGGGCGAGGTAGTGAACCTCAACTCCTTGTGGGGTTGGGACCATTTCCGTGGACAGGCCACAGCCCTGTCTGTCCCTTCCCCCCACGCCTGGGCTTGCTGCCATATTCCTTAGCCTGTCTCCTATTTTGGTTTAACAAAACAAATTCTGGCAGCTTGGCAAGACGAGATGGGAGAAGAGCTGCCAGGCCACACCCTAGATGGTGGGGGGGGCAGTAGGCTCTTACCCTAAAACCACCCCCCACCATGTCCCAGACCCAGGCTTATCCTGGGGCTCCCACTTCAAGGCCTTGACTCCATCTCTACTCAAGTTTGCTCTGGGCCATGAGGCATCAAAGAGATTAGATACCTCGTGGAGCAGCTGGAGGCTGGGCTTCCCAGGGCTCATTTGTCCCTCCCTCCCCAGCCTCTCCCCTTCTGGCCCAGGGCAGAGCTGGTCACCACTCAGTTGGCTCTGGGCCAAGAGAAGCACCTGCTGGCAAAGCTACGACAGTGCACTTTGCTCTGCTTTGTCCTTGTCTCTGTCCCATCTTTTATCTCATCTTATCCTTCTCTCTATGTGGCTTTGTTACTCTAATCAAGTCCTTTCCTTCAGCTTTTTGTGGGGAAACAGAGGCTTGGGGCATGATCAGCTTTCTCAAGGTTCCCCTGAGCTGAAGGTAGGATTGAGCCTTGGCTTTAAACCTAGATAGACCTCAGCGTCTCCACCCTCTCCACACCTAGTCATTTTCTCATCCCTCTGACTGATCCTTTCCAAAACACTCATAGGGAAAAGAGAACTGGGGACAGTTAGGAGCGTGGAAAGGGAAGCAAAGCACAAAGAAGCTAACGTCCACATTCTGTAGGCAACTCACTCTCCTCTCCAAGTGTCACAGCTTCTCCCCCCAAACGAGGTCACCAGGGATGACTGAGAAAGAGAAAGGGCGCCCTGCACTGGTAGCTGGAGTGGTGGCCAGGGCTGGGGGGCTGGGATGGGAGGAGAGACCTACAGCCAGTCCCAGGGTGGGGTGACAGGAAGAGGCAGCTCTGCAGTGAGGAGGCTGTTTGGGGCCAGCACGAGCTGATCACCTAAATCGTGTTTTTAATCAGGTCAGAGTGGGGCTCACCACAGCCTGCTTTTCTGGGCACCCCCCACTTCTCTCCCTTTCCTGTTCTACACTCCCATTCCCTATTTCTGTTTTAGAACCAAAGAGAGAGTTTGGGAGAGGATCCATGGGTTCAGATCTCCAATCCCTCAGCTGTTCTACTTGAGGAAGAATGTAGCTTGGTCTCAGTAACTTTTCAATATGGCAGAGACCAAAGTTCTGTTCAGTTCCTTAGAGATTGTTTCTGAGCCAGTTCCTGGACAAAGCAGGTCAGGTTAGATTCAGGCCTCCAAAGCAAGGAGAGGTGAGACAGATGGAGGAAGAGTTGGAAGAAAACCTGCCTGTCAGGACTAGCGGGCTTCATCATCGTCTTCAGCAGCATCATTGCTCCCTTTATTGAGTACTGCCATGTGCTCAGGATTGTCCAGGGCTCTTACACATGTTCTCTCATGGTGATCTGCCCACCAGCCTTAGAGTGAAGTATTACCACCCCATTTTAGTGCAGAAGAGGCTGAGATTCTCACAGATGCATTCATTTTCCCAAGGCCCCACAATTAGCTGTGCAACTGGGATCTGTCTGGACCCACTGTTTTACCCACTCTGGTCAACCCTTACACCTTTCTCCTGGCCCTCTCCCAGGAAAACTTCCTGGCAGCATTTCCTCTGATGTTGCTCATTCAGCAGCAGGACTTACTGCATCCATAGTGGCCAGTCCTGAAGAGGACACTGACCTTTTCCTCACTTGAGGGAATGCAGCTCTTAGTGATCATGTCCCCTTCTTGCTTGGGAAGCATTGAAAATACCTCTTTCCCTACAACATACCCACTAACCAGACCTCCTGCTCACCCAGACAGTTGTGTCCATCATGTGCCAGATGAAATCCATCATAGCAGGTGCATCGGTAGTTACCAGGGATGTTGACACAGTCATGCACGCAGCCTGCATTGTCCTCTCGTTCGCACTCATCCACATCTGTGGGCATAGAGAAGCCGAGACAGCCATATCCACCTGTGTGTCCTCACTGACGGTCCCTGGGCTCAGCCTTATGGTGGGTTTGTTTGTTTTTTGTAGTGTTGGGGAATGAACCCAGGGTCTGTGCATGGCAGGCAAGAACTCTACCACTTGGCCATACCCCTGGCTCCTTGTGGTTAGTTTAAAAAAAAATTATATATATATAAAATCTACCCAGTCATGGTGGTGCACATTTATAATCCCAGAAATCTGGGAGGATTGCAATTTGAGCCCAGCCTGGGCACCTTAGTGACTTAGTAAAATAAGAAAGGAGTGAAAATGTAGCTGAGTATGGAGCCCCCAGGTTTAATCCCAGTATCTTCTTGCCTAGCCTCCTGAATGCTGGGGTTACAGGTTTATGCCACCACATCCAGCTGGCTAATTTTCACCTAAACCTAAGTCATAGGCATTTTTTTATGTTTCTGTCCAGTCTTTCTAATTACCACTGTCCACAGAATATTCTATTGTGTTGCTATATCATAATTCTAATAAGTCTTCTCTATTATTGGGCTTTTAGATTTCTTTTACTCACTTTACTGTCATAAATAATGCATTTGAAGAACCTTGTCACTCATATCGTTTCATTGAATTTCGTTTGAATGAGTCCCCAAGAGCGATACTTGTGTCAAAAGCTATAAATACCTTTTAAGATTACTACTAGGTATTACAAAACTACAGTCATGGGTTCCTTCCACAGTCATGGGTTCCACATCCACAGAGTCAACCAACATGGATCAAAATTAGTCAAAGAAAAATGTCTATCAGTACAGATTTTCTGGTCATTATTCCCTAAACAATGTAATGGAACAGCTATTTATATACATAGCATTTGCATTGTGTTAGGTTTGATAAGTAATCTAGAAATGATTTGAAGTATGCAGAAGGGTCAAGTGGGCCTTATGCAAACGACTATGACAGTTTATATAAGGGACTTGACATCCTTGAATTGTGGTATCCTGGGAGGGTCTTAGAGCCAATCCCAGTCAGATGCTGAGGGACAGCTATATTTTCCAATTTGTAATGGCCATCAGGAATTAATAAATATACCTTGTCCTCTAAAGTCTCATCAATACTGAAAGCCATAAATTTAAAATAATATTCCAGGGCTGTTCCAATGTGTGTTCACACTGGAAGATATGTGTGTTTACAGTGTTAATTTCCCCTGGGGTACACACTCTGTTCCTATCTTTTGTGGACATACTATAAGGGTCTCCAGGTGGGGGTTCCAGCTCCGGGGAGCTCAGGCCTTAGTCGCATGATCCTGACTCATCCCCCAGTCAGCTGTGTGGCTGTGAACTGTCCCTACCAGGGACTCTGCAGGTCTACATGATATCTTGGTGCAAGACAGAACAGGATGCCCTCTCTGGGAAGATGCAGCCACCCATACTTGGTCAGGGGGATCTCAGGCGCAAGGGTGGCCAACCGGGGCCAGTGGCACTGGTCTCCCCTCTCCCAGAGGTTCCGCTCCTCTGGATGCCCTCCCAGCCTCACCTTTGCAGTGTTTGCCATCCCCCGTGTAGCCAGACTTGCAGATGCACTTGTACGACCGAGGGGTGTTCTGGCAGATAGCATCGATGTGGCAGCTGTCAGTCCCCTCCACACACTCATCCACATCTGGCAGGGGCAGAGGGAGACACATGAGACCCTAAGGGGTGTCCCTTGAGGAGTATCTTGAAGGTGGGCTTCCCAAGAGCAAAATCCCCTCTTCTCAAGGACAGAGCCCGCGCCCCTTCTAGATGTGCTCAGATTGCAGAGCGGGAAGACTCTGTAGCTTTAGGAACTCAGACACCCCACACACACCGTGTGTCACCTTCAAAAATACCTTATCCGCAGTGACAGTTAACCCCTGTCATTTGAAAAACTCCTCTTACACTAAAGACAAACAAACAACAAAAAACCCCATGTACACTTAACATGATTAGGAATAATCACCCTTGTGTGACTTGGTTTCTGCTTCTTAGGAGCAGGCTCGGCCAGAGAGGAATGACAGAGGGCCCAGGGATAGCAGCCTCTAGAAAGGGCGCAACGTCCAGTGGTCATTGGTGAAGAAAAGGAGACAGCGTGTCTGAGGGACCCTCACCTGCCTGGTGATTCCACTGTAGACCAAGCCTGCTCCCCGTGCCTGCCATGGCAGCAAGAAGCTTTAGACAGGAAAGAAGTTTTATCCTGTAAGATTTTCTTTGGCTTCTATGCCGTCAACAGCAGAGGACCTGGACCTGGCATTTTGGCACCGGCAACCTGAGGCCTGGTAAGTGCAGCCCTCTTGCCTCTCCAGATCCACCCGCCACCCTCACTTTAATCTTTTGCTGTAACCCCAAGTGTGCTGTCTGATAACAGGTACTGCACACAGAGAGGAAGAGGCCACCCCAGATCTGGCAAAAATGAGGATGGTTAAGAAAAAAATCTAGGAAAGAGTCGTTGGCAAACAGTTCCAACCTCTGGCAATACTATGGTACCCGGAAAGCCAAAGTGAAATAGGGGAGACTCTTTCACCTAGTTGAAAATGCTTTGCAGAGTGCGTTTGTAATCAGCATTATCCTGGGTGCTGTGGAGGCTTGCGGATCAGCCAGATGAAGGATAGATGAGTAACACGAGGGGGGTGCAGTGTGCGCCTTGAGGCACTAGAGATAAGGCGAGGGGGCCTCTGCCCGCTCAGTTCCCCTGGGAGATGCCCCAGCCTCCAGATTCAGGGCTGGAGCCTGGTGATAAGTATTTTTCTAAAGATACCAGGTAACTCAAATAGGCAGCCAGGTTCAAGAACCTGTGTTACAGGAAAGGTCCAAGAAAGAAGAGATTATTTCTACCAGTGAACTCTGAAACCAAAGATAATATATAAGTAGCAGCCTGCCAGGAAGAGACGGGATTTGAAGCCAAGACTGAGTTCCAACTATGATCCATCAGCTGCAAACCTGCATGGGTTTTGTTTAAATGCAGATTCTTAGGCCTTACTGTAGATCTACTGAATCCAGGTCCTTAAGGTACTTGACATATTTTTAGAGTCAGGGGATGGACAGAGCAGTAATCTCTCCAACTCATAGATCCAGATAAGCCCCAGTTGCCTGTCCTCTACTTTCCTTCTTCAGCAGTACTTAGGGGAGAAAAAAGAAAGGACTACAAGGGGCAGATCTGCAGTATCCTGGGGCTAAGAGGAGAACCAAAATCTGGCAGTGTGTCCCCAAAGACCCTGCCTCAAAATTTCTGGGGTTCTACTCAACTCTGTACTCTACCATTCAACTCCTACTCTGCAGCCATCTACCACGCCCAGGGATTCTAAGTGCTGGGAGCCCCTCCACCCTTACTCTCCCCCTCAGTCAGGCTCTACAGGCATGGTACCTGCCTGCTGGCCACCCCAGGAAGACATCCTCAAGGGAGAGAATGGAAGAGGGGAAGCCGGAATGCTAGCTCATAAGCAAGGACAAGAGGGACCTCGCAGATGTTAAGGTATTTGAGAATCACTTTGTCCAACTGATGGAGAGAAAACAGCCCAGAAATGTACTACCACAGGAAGGCCGTAAACACTGGGACCAGTCAGTCCAGGTTAAGATCCCGCTCTACTGCTCTCTGGGGACGGCTTTCTTCTTATCTACTCCTGTTTAAAATGGGGATGATGATACCTCCTCGTGACAGACTGTGAACAGTCAACGAGATTCATGAAGTGTCTGGCAGACTGAACATTCTCAGGATAAGAACCCTGAGGTAGTAAGTATGAGATCACTGGTTCAGACAGCAACTACTCTGGGACCAGGCTGTCTGCTATGGTGGTTGCTGGTCCCAAGTGGCTAGCTGACAAAATTCCGCTCCTCAGCTGCAGTGGCCACCACAGAGGACAGCACCAAAATAAAACATCACTCGAAGTTCAGTTGGACAGCACTGCTCCAGGAGTCCCGAATCAGGGATGACCTGGACCCAGCCACGTAAAAGTACCTCTGCTGGGGCCAGCTCACAGCCGTCTGTGCTCCACGGGGGCCTGGGCCAGCCCCCCCCTTTCCCTTTGTCTCCCTGTCTGGAGTGACCTGTGATGCAGCCCACGCAGACTCAGGCTCCCTGGCAGAGCCATTGGACCCTGCAGCAGCCAGCCTTCTCCCTCATCTCCTTGCCCAGTGCTTGTCTTCCTTTACCTAACCATTGTGTTCCTTCTCACACAGTCACACACACCCCTCATCCTCACACTCACACTGGAGGTGTTATCCCCCTTTCTCGCCCAGCCACACCACACTCAAGCTTTCCAAATCTAAATTTCTGGCTCAAAATTGTCTTTCCTAAAGCTTGTCCTGGTGAGCCCCGTCCCTGGGGACTCAGCTTGCCTCCACACATCTGCAGCCGTTGCTTAGCTGCTCTGCTAATTCTCTGAAGCTGTCTCTTGTGACACTTTCTTCGCTTGCCAGGGAACTTGTTAAAGAAAGGATGTTCCAACTGGTCAAAATCTTTTGTAGCAAAAGAGGCCTAAGGCAGAACTGTGAAACAGGGTCACAAATTATAGCCAGCCAGCACCTCCTCCCCTTGCTAGTTCACTGTTCCAGAGCTCCCCCCCACCAAACCTGCAAACCCAGAATTTGTTCTCGCAGGGATCTGGGCAGGACTCACAGGCGTCATCTCATCTCAGCCTTTTCCCTCAGGACATAGGTGTTTGCTACTTGGCAAAACAGGTGGCACTGCTGGGCATGAGGTGGGTTAGCCCAGTGGTTTTCAACTCTGGTTGCACACCGAATCACTGGGGACCTTGGAAAAATGTGAATATCTAGGTGCCCTCTAGCCCCACTCAGACAGGGACTCCACGGAGAGACGGCTGCTGTTTTTCCCCTTGCCTAACTCAGGCAATGTGGGTGGACCACGTGCCAACGCTGGGAGGAGACCCTGGGGCAGCAATGTAACAGAGTGGGCAAAAGAAGGGCTTCTAGAGTAGCACTGCATCAGTTCTCACGCCAGCTTGTCCAGCTCTGTGTGGTCCAGGGCCGGCTTCTCAATTTACTGCTTCCTCCTCTGCCCACGGGAATAACAATCATTAGACACGCCCCACGGGGCTGCCCTTGAGAGTCCAGGACGCGGTGCCACAATGTGGGCATGCAGTAAGCGCTCAGTCAAGGCTTGCTACTGTTATCATTCCATCCCTAACTTTCTCTCCAGTATCCTGATTAAGTATTAGATGCTTGCGTTATGCTGAACTCAGTACTGTAAGCTCCTTGAGGCCGTGGCTTCTCAATCTTTGAAATCCACACTGCAGTGGGAATCGAGTTGAAACTGGGCATGGTGGTGCACATGCATAATCCCAGTACTCGGGAGACTGAGACAAGAGGACCGCTGTGAGTTTAGTGAGTTCAAGGCCAGCCTGCACTACATAGCAAGACCCTGACTCAAAAAACAATAGTAATATTGTTGGGCACATTTCTTCCCCCAGTCAACAGTTATTGAGCACAGACTCAGGATACACTGAAGGCCCTTCGTAGATGTTTGTAACACAGATGAGCGGGGTGGGTAAGATCCGTATCTGTAGCATCTCCTCAGCAAAAGTTCACTTCTTCACTGTCTTATGACCTCACAACTCTTTGGGGTACAGGGTGGTCAAAGAAGAGAGGCAAGAAACTCAAAGAGGAACAGTACCCACTTCAGGGCATCCTTGATGAATGCCAGGGCCAGAAGACACTGGGAACGATGAATTACAGACCTGCAGGTTCTTCGGGCGTCATCCCGCAGGGCTACAGGCATCCCCCGTTAAACAGACAAGGAGCCTAAAGAGCAAACAGCTAGTACAGAGTGAGGACTCGGGTTCTGGTCCAGTTCAGTGCGCTGTCACTGCCCACTGTCTCCTAGATTCAGTCCCCAACTGTTTTGGCATCAGGGACTCATTTCACAGAACAAAATGTTTCCGATGATAGAGGCAGGGGTGGTTTGGGGGTCAGTTCCCTGTGAGAACACACAGCCTAGATCCCTCACACTCACAGTTCACAGGAGGGTCTGCGCTTCCACCAGAGTCTACTGCCACTGACCTGACCCAGGGTGGAGCGCAAGTGCTGGGCCCTGGGACGGACAGCCTCAAACACAGAGGAGGCTCCTCTCGGTCACTAGCTTGCCCGCTACCCATCTCCGGGCATGGCCAGGCTCCTAACAGGCCACAAACTGCCCGGGGGGCTGGGGGGCCCCTGTCACTGAGGTGCCTGAGGGAAGGAGAACGCATGCCTCAGTCAGCGTTCTGCCTCCCTAGTCCCACAAGTATCCCAGGCAGAACTGTGGGTGGGTGGAACTGAAACTGGTATGTCCACGCAGGCGCGTGTTCTGAGGCTTCAGGCACGGGAGCAGCCAGAGAGGAGCACAGGGCAGGGGAGACAGTCATAAGAAAGAAGAGGAGGGAGGTGCAGTGGTGGCAGGTGTTGCCTATCCTTGGATTCACTGCAGTGGGGCCAAGCAGCTGGTTAGAAACAAAAACAAACACCAGGATGCAGGTTCCTGCTGTTAACAGCTTCAAACCACCAGAGGAAAACTCCAAATAAATATAATTAGAATCTTGTAAAAACGTCCTCTCTGTAAACTTGCTCCCCAGGGTCCACCCTGTAAGCGCCCTCCTTCTCCTAGCACACCCCCACCAATGCCCACATATCCCAACAAACTATGCTCATCAGGGATTCCCTAGGTCTGTCCTTACCCTGCATCTGCCTGCATCCTGGCAGCTCCGGTCTACGTCTTTCCTCAGTGTGTGACCAGCAGTGACCAGACCTAGACAGCCCCGTCAGGAGACTCTTGAGGGCTATGGTTACAGCCACAGGGATAACATAGGAACAAGCAGAGGCCCCAGCACCCCACGCAGAGGCCATCATCCCGTGTAGCTGTGGGTGCAAGGGACAGGGACCTCGGGTCCAGGCCAGAGAGCGCTTAGTTCCCACAACACCGGGACTCTGGCTCTAATGGCCAGCTTTGCTGGGTGCACACACACATACCGAGACAAGTATGGCTTTGGGCTGTTTGTAAACGCCTACCAGAGGACACAGAACTACTGGAACTTTGGGCCCCAGGAAACTGGGGAGAGGAAGAAAGGAAAAGTAGCCAAGTGACCTAGACTCAGGCAAGCAGAAGTGGGGCAGGTCCAGGGGAAGGGCCTGGCCTTTAGGTTGAATAACCAGGGACGCTGGCTCAGGACTGAGGCTTGCCAGCATCTTCTGCCTTCAGCTGGAAGGATTTTAGTTTCAGAGCTGTAAGGACTCCAGCTGATTTTACAGGGTAAAGATTTCAGCAATCTCCTCCAAAGCCCCAGGCCTCAGGCTCTCCATTTGGCAAAACCCATTGGCACTGCAACCTCCTGGTGTCACCTGAGTGACAATGTATGGGACAGGAGGAGAGTAGTCAGCATGCAGACAGCAAGGGCAGTCCATGTGGCCCAGGTGGGCAGCGTGGCGCCCCCATCCCTGGGCTGGCTGTTGTTGCCTGTCTCCCCCAAGGCCCAGCAGTCCTTCTATTTCCAGACTCCTGAAGAAGCTGTCCCCAGGTTGGGGCCTCTTGCGGGCACTGCCAGCCTCAGAGCAGCACCACAGCTTCCAGCCCTCACAGGGACTCTTTCTTATAAGTGGTCATGTGCTAGGGGTACGGGATGTCAAAGGAGGCCCACACCTGGACACGCAGGGACCGGAGGCGGAGTGGGGATAGGCAGGGACAAGGGTGGGTTCAGGCAGCGTGCTCCTCCTCCTCCTCCTCCTCCTTTTCCTCCTGGGGAAGGTTGAAAGCCATCCGTTCCCTTCCCCCACCCTCAGTGCAAGGCACTGGACCAAGTCATTCCACTTCTTCACCTCTCCAACTAAAACAAAACGCACATCGCCCCACTTCCTTTTTCCTCTCATTGGAGCATGCACCCGCGCGCGCGTGCGCACACACACACACACACACACACCCCGAGTCATGCACATGCACGCTCACACGCCCCAGTGAATGCACACCTCACATTCCCAAACTCACACCCGGCCTGGCTCTTTTTACAACAGGTCCTGGCTGCTCACATCTCAAACCGGTTCTCATGCTCTCAGATTGCAGAAGGTTCCAGCAAACAATCCCATCTGAGGGGTGCTGGCGACCTTCTTCCTCTACCTGCAGTGTCTCCGGCCTCAGTCTCCCTCTCACTCCACCCTGCAGAGAAACGCAAGGTGATGAGAGGCGAGGAGCAGGGAAGAGTTCCTGTGCCTGCCGCCTCCCACCCCCCAGACAGGTTCCTGAGAAGAGAGAGGTCAAGCTGTCCACCCACTTTAGGGAAAAATGGGTTTGGGGGAACTGGTTAAAGATGGCTCCAAGGGTAGGGTCAGCGCCTGTCCCCTCTCCCCTCGCTCATTCTCCAGTATGGGGGGGCACAGGCACCTCACCCACTGACACGGTTATGGTTTTCATTTCATATTTTGGAGGGAGGGGCTAGGAGGAACAGTCCCCTCACTGTACAGGCTGGCCACAGGAGCCGAGGGAAGCGGGCGGAGAGGAAACAGCCACATTAAAGAGGAAGAGAGGGGTGAGGGAAAGAAAGAGAGACACATACACCCAGACAGAGACCCGGAGAGACGCACCGAGACAGAGAGACACTGTTCCCTGCCAGATGAACACGCTCAGTCCTGGGGATGGCGTTACTTGAAAAATCTAAATACCTGACTTTATCAAAACTCTGTCCCCAAGGAAGAGAGAAAACTACCAGGTAAAGGAAAAACAGCCAAGTTGGCTCTCTTGGGAGCTCCCCTGGGACAAGTTTCCCAGGGGCCTGAGACCTTCTCATTCAGCAGTAACCTGAGCCCTGTGCAAGGGTTAGTTAGGTCTTTTTAACTACTGCTGCCCACCCCTTCCCTCCCCTAGAAAAAGCAAAGCAAATTAATGCTTTTAAGTTAACAATTATCTTGGTTATCCAGTCTGTCTACCTTAAGATACACAGACAGGTACTTGAAAAACATTCAGAACTGCGGACCCTCCTGCTCCCTCCCTCCCTCCCTCCCTCCCAGGCCGCTGCTGCTGACGGGCCCCTGAGTTCTCACAGGCCAAACAACAGCAGTGGCTCTTAGTCGAAGTGTCCACAGCTGCCCAGCTCTGTCCCATGTGGGTGATTGTGGTGAGCCTCGCACTCCCCCCTACCCCTCTCTCTGTCTCTGTCTCTGTCTCTGTCTCTCTCTCTCCCACACACACACACACACACACACCATTTTACACTTAGAGCTCATCTCCTTGTCCCCTTTCCCCATTCCACGTGACTTTGGCTTTCTTGGTGGGTGCTTCTCCGATGAAAAGAGACAGAGACACAGATAATCCCCAGAGGTGCAGTAACTCCATGCAAGATAACCGCCAAGAGTACTTTAAAAACCCGTTCAAGCTTCATTGAAAAGCATGTGGCATTAAAGACAGTTCCAACACTGATGGTCCTGGGGTGGGATGACAGGTTTGGGGGCAGGAGAGGCCTCTCCCCAAAGCCCACAGCATCCTGTCTACCAGTAGGGCCCTGAGGCTGCCCTGACCAAACAGGATTTGTCCTTCCTGTGGCACTGCCTGCAAATCTGGGTCCTGAGACAACGTTCTAATTCACAAACCTGTTGTTAGGCAACTTCTGGTGGGGAAGGGTTTATAGATCTCCTGAAGAGCAGGGACAGTGAGAGGTTCCATTCTGTGCCAAGTTAGACTCAGGAAGAGAAAGGACAGAAAGAAGGAAGGGAGGGAGGGAGGAAGGAAGGAAGGAAGGAAGGAAGGGAGGGAGAGAGGGAAGGAGGAAGGGCAGGGGGGAGGGAGGAAAGAGGAAAGGAAGGAAGGAGGGAAGGAAGGGAGGGAGGAAAGAAAGATGCCAAGCTAATTGCAGCCCAGTCAGGGCAGGTGTGGCCCATGAGTGAACAGCACTATTAGTCTGTAAGTTCCTCCAGGGTAGGAGTCGTCCCTCCAGCTGCATTTCCCCCAGTATCTCACAGGGTATTCCGCAAAAGAGGGAGCCCTAGAGCGCCCCAGAGGAGTTCCGAAGTCCTCCTCCTGTTCCTGGAAGATGGGCTGATCTCCCAGGCTTGACAGCCTCAGCTTGATGGCACCTGTCCCTTTCAGGGGTCTCCATCTGCTTCTCCTTTAGCCCCAGCACCCTCCCCCAGTCTGCCTAGGCCACTACAGACACTGGCTCCAACTTGAAAGAGCCCCTTATCTAGTCTTTAGATTACCGCATGAAATCTGTTCCTTCAGACTAAACTCCCTAGCTAATTCCATGTTATGAGTAAGTCAGCACGCACTACAAAAGCCAGCTTTGTTTATGAAAACACAAGCAGATCTACAGTGAGGAGAGGGGCTGCTCCAGGCCAGGGGTGGTGCGGCAGTGTCTGGAGCCAGGACGGGGAGGCAGCTTGGGGTTGGGAGGGGCTGGGGGTGGGGTCTGGTATTTGACAGCTGAGGGTCTCTAAGGTTTGGTTCTGTTAAAGGACAGGTCGGAGGGGGTGGGGGCTTCAGAGAGGCGGGGTCTTGAGAGAGGAGGGTGGTGTTGACCGAGGGCATCTCCGTCGGTCGGGGCAGCCTGAGAGCCAAGTGCCCAAGGCCCCAGCACACAAGCACCCAGCTGCCAGACACAGCCTTTCAACTCCCAAGTTCAACTTGCCTATCGGTCCTGCCACCGTCTCACCCTGGCTGGCTTCAGGAGCCCCGGGGACAATAGGCAAGAATCGTAACCTCCCAAGCAAAACCTCGGTGGGAAGAATTTTCTTTTTGTCCATATAAATCTTTTCAGTTAGAGCGCCACGGGGGGAGGGGTGCGGCAGGAGGTCAGAAGGGGGAGGTGGCCTGTCCCGGGGCACCGTGGCACGGACAGCAGCCTGATTCCTTCGGTTACAGCCTTGGGCCCGGCCAGGCATGAGCTCAGGGTCAGGGACTGGGGCGGGAGGGCCTCCCAGTCTCTCTCGCTCTAATTCCTAGAGGGAGCTGTCGGCGCTCTCCAGCCCGGAATTTTACTTTGTTATTTTAATGCAATACTGACCTGGATTTAAATGGAATTGGAAACCCGAGGACTTAATAAATAAATATTATGATAAGAAATTAAAGCCACTCAAGACCAGAGAGATCCCCACCAAAAAAAAGGCAGAAACACAACATGCTTGCCAGAAGCCAAGTCACAGAAATTTTCTTTTCTTCTTCGTACCCCTACCATCCGATGAGCGACGAGTCGGTTTTCCGTGAGATTCTATTTTTCTTTAACACGTTTCCACTGATAAGACAGCAACTTGGAAATTCTCTCTCTGAACTTTGCATGCAGTGGGGCGCGGGTGGGGGGTGGGGTAGGGATCTACAGCTCGGCTGAAAAGTTTTCATTCCTGCAGTCTGTCCAGGCCACAGCTTTAAGTGTCTGGCACCGTCTGAGAGAAGACAGGATTCTCTCTGACTTTGGAGGACAAAGTCTTCGAAGATGCTAGGGGTGGCAGCGAAGTCTGGCGGAGTTCTGAAGTGCACGGTCACTTCTGCCCATCGCCAGAACTTACCACTCCTCCCCTCCGCCGCAGGCTCCTCCAGCTCTGCGCCCCGGCACGGCGCCCCCAGGTCAGGGACCCCGCTGGGGACCTCGGGGACCCCGAGCCGGGTCCTGACAGCAGCCGGCTTCCCGGCACCTGCCCTGCCCCTCGGCCAGGGCCGGCTGCCGGGCAGCCTCCTCCTTACCTTGCGCAGCTTTGCCGTGCTGGGCGGCGCGGGCGTGGACCAGCAGGACGAACAGGCAGAGCCCGGGCACGCGCCCCGAGCCCATGGCTGGAGCTCCGCGGGCGGCTCCGCCGGTGCCGGTCTCGAAGCCCCCGGAGGGCGGAAGCCGGCGGGGCCCGGTGCGCCGGAGGGGGAGGGGAGGGGCGCCCCGGCGGGGCCGGGCCGGGGCTGCAGGCGCGGGGCGCGGGGCGCGGCGCCCTGGGCGGGAGGCTCGCGATGCCGCCGGCTGCTCGCGGCCCCGGACGTCGGGGAGAGCGAGGCGCGAGGCGCAGCGAGGCCGGGGCGCTCGGCAGCCGACGGCAGGGAGCCCGCGCCCTCTCCGAGCCCGGAATCCCAGCGGATTCCCAGCTGCGCCGGAGGGAGCTGCAGCCGGAGAGCGCCGGGCCGGGAGAGGGACCTGAGAAAGGGGAGGGGAAACGCGGGCAGAAACACGCCCTTTCTGCTCCCTTTCTTCCTCTCCTCCTTGCTCCGTCTCGGGCTCCGTCTCTTTTTCTTCCCCTTTCTCCTCCTCCTCCTCCTCTTTCTCCTCCTCTCCTCGCTCCTTTTAGTTTTCTTCCTCCTCCCCCGCCTCCTCCTCCTCCACCACCTCCTCGTTCGTGCCCCTTTTTTTCTTCTTCTTTCAAATGGGGCCTCGGCGTGGCGGCCGCTCCCTCTGCGCGCCCGGGCGCGGCGGCCCCCTCCCCAGGCTGCCGGGCCGCTGCCTGCAGGAATTTACAATCCCGCGCTGGGGGAGCGGGCTCGGTCTCCATGGAGACGGCTTCCCCGGGAGCAGGGAGGTCAGGCGCAGACCGCGCACAATCAATGGATCAATGCAAGCCCCGCTCGGCTCCAGACCAAACAGCGCCGAGCTCCGGCTCGTCCTCTCCGCGGAGAGCGGGGGAGCGAGGGTGCGAGCGGCGCAGGTTTGCACGCACACCTCTACCAAGAGACAAAGGGGGCGCGAGGAGTCCGAGAGGCTGGGGCAGAGGTGGACGCACGGGCGCTCGGGAGTGCCCATGACACATCCCAACACACGGGACACAGCCACTTAGCGCTTCGAAACAGATGGCCCCCGACTGCGGCTGAGTCACGTCCTCCCAACTCTTACTTCCATCTCACCGGGTCCTCCGAACTCAGTCTCGAGCCCAGACCTGAGTCCACTTTGAGGACCGAGAGGCTAAATCTGATAGCTCCAGGGCAGTTAGGACCTTGGAGGAAAATCCACTGAGCCACCCTACTCAGGCAGTCGTGGACACCCGTGTGCACCCACAGAACCATGCCGATGTGTGTGAGTGGGAAGGCACGAGGCACAAGCACAGTCCCGCAAGCCTGCGCCCGTGGCCTGCAGAGGCGGCCTAACCCTAACGCTTCCTCCTGCCAGCTGCAGGGGCATCCCCGGGTCTGTGAGGGCGCAGTGTCCCCCATCAGCGACACTGCCTCCTGACCGCTTCGCCAGCTCTGCCCTCTCTTGCCTTGCACTGCAGGGGAAAGGTCTGGCAAGAGGTGTGAGGGCTTTCCCGGGTGCGGGGCGGTCATCAGACTGATCAGAGCAGGTCCCAGAAGATACTCAGAGACAGTCTTCTGCAGGGCAGCACCCAGACAGCACCCAGATTAGCCTCCCAGGCACCCAGGAGGAAAGAGCAATGGCCAGGATCTCCCTAAAGAGGACACGGACAATTGGCATCAGCTGGGGGTGAGGGTGGCTTTGTCAGCAGCCTCCATGCCACCCAGGGGGAGAGCTGAGCTCTGCTTCGTTTCCTAGGGATTGAGAGGAAGTTAAGATTCCAGCTTTGGGTTTCCTGTGCTGCTCTGTGCTGGGCTGAAGGGGATCCCTGGCAAATCTCTGCACAGGCCTCAGTTTCCTCATCTGGAAAACAAGAGAGTGGATTCTCCTGGGGATGGAAGGGGCCAAGAGGAAGCAGAGGAGGAGGTCTTGGGAACCCTTGGGAAACGTGAGAGGCGACAATGAGGATGTGAGCACACAGGTCATGGGAATGGTGTGGAGACCTCAGAAAGGTTGGGTCAGATAGTCTCCGAGGTCTCTTCCAGCCCTGTCACTCTTAAGATTCCCTCCCCCTCATTCCATTGAAAAACCCCTCCCCTTGCAGTGACTTTGCCTGCTGCCACCAATTATGTGCAGGGCTGGAGGACAAGTGCAGACTTGCCACCCTTTTAGCCCCAAACAAGAGAGTGGTTTAAAAGAAAGAAAGAGTTGGAGGTTGCCAGAGGTTGATCTACTTGGGGGCCCTGAAGAAGCCCCTACTCTGCCTGGCTTGGCTTTGCCACTGCACTGGGTCCCTGGTGGTGGGAGGAGGTGTTCCAGCCCTGGTGAGCATGGGGGAGTGTGTAGGGTCCCCTAGTGTGACTATTGCCCTGGCTTTCAGGGATGGAGGCTCAGGTGAGCCGCCCCTCTGTCACCCCAACTCACCGCGCCTCTGGAAGACTAGGTGTCTTTTCCTCTAGTTTCCTTTTGTCTCATCCTATCGGTTTTCCTGGGATCATTTCCCCTGCTGCTCCCCTACACCTGCCCCTTGCCTCCCCTCCACACCCCGCTGGACACTCCATGTGGTTATAGCCTACTCCCCAACCCTTCAGAGGATTCTGTAGGGATTCTATCACCAAGGCACTGTAAATTGGCTACTGGCCACACTGTCCTCTGCTTCGTCCACTTCCACAGGGACTCATACTTGGACAGCAAATCAGAAATAAGCATCTTAACTAGCAGGGTCACACTGTCGAGGGTCTGTGGGCTTCCCGCATTCACCTCTCAGGCTGCAATTCGGTTTTAGGTTTTGCTTCCTTCAGAGATGCTTGTGTTACTCATTTCTTTAAAATTTCTCCTGAAACTAAATCTGGGGAGAGGACCAATCTGAGGCATAGCTGATCTATCTTGGTCAGATCCTTTTAGAGAAACCTCTGCCAAGGGTCCCAGCACACTCAGGGACTTCCCTTATCCTGCCCAGTCTCCTTCTTTGAGCCTTCACTTTTTCTGTCCTTCAGTTTTTCCATATGTAAAGGGAGTCCAGTGGTCCTGCCTTGATGGAGAGTATAGTCTAGTAGGAAGCAGGTACAAGCCAAAACAGATGGCCCCAAGGTCAGTGTCAGGTCCCACCCCTCCCGGCCATCTGTCTTTTCCTGGAGAGTTATTTCACTTCTGTGAGCCTGAGCTTTCTCATTTGCAAAATGGTTATGGTCATAACACTTCAGAGTGTATATCAGTGCGTCACTGTCTGACTTCTAGAGCTAAACAAACGTGCAGGTCAAATCTCAGTTTAGTTACTTGTGTGATCTTGTGTGATTTCCAGCAAGTTTCTCAGTCTTCGCTTCACTTTCTCACCTGTAAGAGGGATGAAAACCGCTCAGGGTTGTGGTATTAAGTGAGATAATGTAAAGAAAACTCCTGGGCAGAGCTGGCATCCATCCGTGGAGGTGGCTGTTCATACTTCCACAACTTCTCAGAAGGTACTTAAACGCCACAGGGTTTCACGGTCAAGTGTCGTCATGCCTGGCGAGGAGCAGCCTTAGCCCAGGCCAGGCTTTGACGCTGCTGGGTGTCAGGGCAGCCAACAAGGTGGTTCTCCAGCACCCTCAACAGGTTCCGGTTTGTCACACATTCCTACCAAGAAGGGTCCAGAAATCCCGTTCATTCCAGCACGCAGCCTCTGTCAGCAGTGCTTCCACCATGGGGAGAGGAAGAAGAAAATTCACCTGCCAGGTGGGCCGCTCCGGAACCTCTGCTTGGAACACATCTCCTCTGCCTGCAGAAGGCACAGGTGTTCTGAGAGGTAGCTGGGGCTCACGGCTGCCACTTTCCGACATGCTGGGCACTGTGCCAGGCCCTCCAGCAGGAATCCTCAGGTACTGATGGGAAAACTGAGGCTCAAGTGGGATGCAGAGTACAAAGCTTGTGTACCTCCTGTCCTCTTTCCTGCCTCCTGTGAATCCACAGAGATCCAGCACAGGCTTGCCATCCTTACGGCCCGTCCTCTGGGGCAGGATGAGAGTCACATCCCAGGCTTCCTTAGGTCCGGAGGGTCATGCAGCAGCAGATCTGTGAAAGACTTCAGCCATTACCTATGTCCCTGAGGAGTGGGACTTGCCCGAGGTCACACAACACAGGGAAAAGGGAAAGGTCGAGGCTGAATGCAGGCCCCCCTGACTTCTGAGTCCCCAGTCGCACCCTAATGTTAGACCTCAGGCCTGTCAGGGCCCTCTCAGTCTCTTTCAGTTCTCACCCACTCCTCCTCTTCCTGCTGGCTTGTCCAGTCGTTGATCCTGTCCTCAAGTGGCAGATGGTACCAGTCCTCCTCACAGCCTGTCCTACCTTCTCCAGAGCATATGAAGGAAATAGCAAATGCGCTTCCCTGCTAGAGGGAATGCAACCCTCAAGTATGGCTCCAGAGCCTCCAAATCATGACAGAAGTCCCTGGATGCCGTGATCTTAGCAGGTAGGCGAGGTTGGCAAGGGCAGATGTCTGAGTGCAGAATTGCTGGAGGGCCAGACAGAAAATGCTGTCAAAGAGAACACAGAAATCATCATCCCCTGGGTTCATGGACAAGGAAAACCAGAGCTGAATTTATTTGAGACAAATAAATGGGCAAGATAAAAACAGGAAAACCAGTGACTCGATGAGGAGAGAAAGGGAATAGTCGCAGGACAACAGGAAGAGAAGAAAGGAGGAAAGGTTTGAAGGCTTTACTAGATGGGGGAAAGGTGATGCTCACCTGTCCTTGTCAGTCTCTCTTCCAGGACAGCTCACGGGTTACTTTGCCAAAAAAACAGAGGGTTGGAAGGAAAGTTCTCCGGAAGTCTGCTCCAGCCGTGGGATTCTGGGAGTAGCTTGCTCCCAGGTCCTGAGTCTTGCTTTTGCCAAGAGGTCATGGGGAAGAAGTAATCTGATCCCAGCTGCCCACACCTGTCCCAGGCTCTCCTTTGGCCACCTCCCTTGGCCCCTTACCCCAGTGTCCTCCCACTCTGTCCTCCCTGCCCACCTCCACGCCTGAGTCATTTTGACACCTGCTTTCTGGCTGCTTCTGTGAAGGAAACAGATTTCCCACTTTGTACCAAGATCAAGGGGCTTCCAAGGAGCTCTGCACCCCAGGTCTCCCCGTCCCCCTCCCCCAGTGCTGTCTGGCGCAGGTCCCTCCCCAAGGCCTCTGGCAGCTTCTATGGCTCCATAACCGGATGCCTGTGCTTATCTAGCTTCACCTCTCTGCAGCCTTCACAACCATTTTTCTTTCCCTTCTTGGAGCCCTTTCTCTTCCGGAAGCTCCTGCCAGCTCTCCACCCACTGGCCTTTAAAAGGCAGCAGGACTGTGGGCATCTAGCTCACATATCTTCACGTCCCGTCTGTGTGACAAGGGAGGCAGGGTGGTGGGGAGAACCCTGCCTTCCTGCTCAGGCTTTTCCTAAGTTTACACCCCAGTCCCTGTAGACGAGTTTCTTCACCTCTCTGACCTTCCCCTTCTTGCCAGTGACCCCAAGTCAGTTTCCTGGACGCTCTCATTCTCTATGTTGTTTGCAGATCTGTATCTTAGGGTCCCTCTCATTTTTTCCATCTATCCTGTATTTCTGCCTGTTTCATAGATGGCTCTGAGGCTGTTTTTCGGGATCCCAAGCTGTAACTTGCCCCAGGTGAGCTCATGGTTGCCGCGACACTCTCCCTGACCTGTCCTCTTCCTGTGAAATCTGCCTGGAAGCTAACACACTCAGCAAGCCACCCCTCAGCTCCATCCCCATGGCTGCTGCCACAGTTCCAGCCCCTGCTGTGTCTCCCGTGGCCCACTACCTGCAGGGTAAGTTCTGCTTCTTCAGTATGGCGTATACGGCCCTCCATGCCAGGCCTGAGCCGTTCTCTCCAGTGATGGTTCATGTTTCTAACCTCACTTCTTCACACAGCAGGCCCGGCACACGCCATGTTCTTGTCAGCTGGAAAACCACTGCCTCTTCTGGGGAGTCATCTTACTGCCCCAGCGCACGTGGGGCTAGTGGTCCTTGAAATCTATCCCAGTGATGGCCCTGGCCATGCCGTACTGTACATGTCATGGTCTGCTTAGCTTTCACTAGTCTACGACACGTTTGAGGGAATGGCCCGCCTGGTCACCACTGTGTCCTCAGCCCCAAGGACAGGCTTGGGGCACAGCTGTGCTCAATGAAACCCACTGAATGACTGAAGGAATGAAGGGTGGCTGAGCTGATGGGGACCTGAAAGGAAGCAGATCATTCTTTGGCCTGGTCACCCAGCCTCCCAGTACTCTGAGGGTCTCAGGCGGCCTGAGGGTGGGGGCGGTACAGGGTGTTGATCAGAGTGGCAATATGGAAACCTTAAGGTTTAGAAAAGTCAGGGGCATACAGGGGCCTAGGAGGGGACTGTGACCAGAACCTCTCCCGATTGCGGAAGACAAAGATAAAGAGCCGGAACCTTCTGCACCAGAACACAGGATCGCCCTCAAAAGTTTGGGGAATTGGATGATGGCATCCTGGATAAAGCAGGCAGGGGCAGGAGACTCTCCAAGAAGAAGGATGACAGGGCTGGGGATTTAGCTCAGTGGTGTAAGCACCTGCCTAGCAAGTGCTAGTGATCCCCGGTTCCAGGAAAAAAAAAGAAGAAGAAGGCTGAGGACTGACAAAGACAGACACCCATCACTCATAGCAGCTCCCATCGGGGGCAAACCTAGGAGTCAGAACCCTGAGTGGTGCCTGATGAAAGTCCCTGGGAGATTGTCTGCCACCTCGTCAAAGCCCTTCCCTACTGATGCTTAAAATATCATCACCGAGAGTCACTGCTTTGAGGTAAAACATGTATTCTCCAGCCCCAAACACAAATAGCCTTGTGAAAGAGGGTGGCGGGATTAAACCCTGGCCCATGAAAACCTTTGTAATCGGCTGGCACCTTCAGGAACAGTGTGCTGAGTGCTGGAAGATGTGGGTATAACTTTGCAGAGAGCACCCCTGTTCCCTGTTGGCGGTCCTCCTCCAGGTCCCCACTGGGTTTCCTTCTCAGAGGAAAGGATGGAGGGGCAGAGCCAGACCGCGCATCTACCAATACCCTTCCCCTGGGTGTCTTGGGTTAAAGACTGGTGGGGGGAGGAATTGGGGCAAAGTCCAAGGCATTCATGAATGAGCCTCAAGTGGACCATAAAGCGAGCTGCTGTAAAGCAGAGCTCAGTTCCCCAGTGGCTTCTATCATATTTTGAGACAAGCGCTCCCCTAGGACTGAAACTGCTTCTAGAAGAAGCTGAAGGCCTGCAGCAAGATGGCAGTTGTGAGAATGTTTGCCAGCTACGTGCTTGCCCTCTGAGCTGATCCACCTCCGAACTTGTGCCTCTGTTTTTGGTAACAACAGGTCTCTCATCTCCATGGCATCTCTCTTCCCAGCTAACTTAGCAAAAGAAAAAAGCAGAGGGGCACCACGGTCAGGCTCAGGTGCGCTGTTCCTGGGCCTGCGGTGTCCTAGAGGACACTTCCAAGTTCTTCCAAGGTGCCTCCGGGCTGCTGAGGAGAGAGAGGGAAACGGAGGCAGAGGGTGCGTGCAGGCAGAGGACCCGCGAGTTCCCTTAGGCAGACCGCCGTGCTGCGATGCCAGCCGTCACCAGTAGGTGCCGCCATCTAACATACCATTCTCCAGCCCCTGGTGAATTCTTGCAGTAAGACCTCAGGGAGTCTCAAGAAGTCCAGTGCCTCAAATTTGCAAATCAAATTGTTGTAAATGAGATACACCCACACTGGTGAACTTAAGACATGGAATTAATTGTACGTGTGTCTCTTTATGATCACAGATTCCATTTTTGATGTTCAACATTTATCGTGCACTTACTGTGTGCCAGAGACTTAAAGGATGAGGTGATTCAAAGGTTTCTCCTTTCAAGTTTATAGTTTGGTAGGAGAGAGAAATTTGCATGTAAGTGATTAAGAATGTAAATCAGAATGTGACAAATGTCCAAATATAGAGGTGACAGACAACAAAATTCTAATGAGGACATAAAGGAGAGAACAGATTAAATCCATCTGGGATTACGGACTCAGTAGAAGAGGAGAAGGTTTAAATCCTGCCACAGAAACTCCTTCAGGTGGAGTTGGGGAGGAGGTCAGGGCTCCCCAGGTGGTGAGCAGGGCATGGAATGGGGATGTCTTACTAATGTGCTTCAGAAGGGGCAAGTAGTTAAAGGGTAGAAGGAAGAGCAGAAAGGTGGGATGCGGCTGGGTGCTGGGAGACCTGTGCCCGTGGGATGCCCAGGTCCTGGGCGCCCTGAGGACTTGTACAGAGTAACAGCTGGGCTAGAGTCGTGGACTGGCTCTGTGTGGACCCTGCAGAACTTCTTCAACATGTTGATTCTCAGTGAACTTGTTTCATCATGGACACAGAAAGAGAACAGGGTCAAGAGGAGGGGAGCAGGGGACATCAAAGGGATGTGAAAGGAGGGAAGTCATGGATAGGAGGAAGAGTGAGGTGGAGCAGGAGGAAGAGAGGGAGAAATAGAAAGAGGCTGCTAGGCGCGGTGGCCAGACGCACAGCACTGTTGCGGCTTTTCTTGGCCGGCAGCCTCTGGCTCCAGGCCCTGGCCGACCGCAGAGGACAATGTGAGGCGGGTTTGTTTGGTGATGTGTTCTCTGCCGGCCTTGTTTATTTGTATTCTGCTTTTCTGGTATTGAACATGTCTGGGGTAGTGAAAGAGGAGGAGGACAGGGTGTGGCCGGCATGGACAATAGTCCAGGCTTGGCTCTGGGCTGGCAGAGGGGACTTGTGGATAGGGGAGCTCCACTTCTTATGTCCCTAGCGGGAACTCTATGTGGGTGCTCAGGCCAGGTGGCTTCCCCAAGCCTGGAGATGATTTTCCATAAGCTCTTTGTCCTTGTTTGTTTGTTTTTTTCCCTACTTTTTTTTTTTTTATCGGTACCGGGGATCAAACTCATGACTGCACACTTGCAAGGCAGGCACTTATGCCTCTCAGCTAAATCCCCAGCCCTTTTTGTCCTTGTTTTGCCCTGGAAGGGTTAGTTGGGGCCCTAGGCTCTTTGCACTGAACTGGGGAGCCCAGCTCAACCTGGGAGATGCCGGGGAGTTCACGGGAGCCCCCATCTCTCCAGCCCTGAGGATGAGGCTGTCCCACAGACCTTGGAAGCCAAAACTAACGCACACCATTAAAGTTAATAAAACACAACCATTCCTCCTTTGCTCACCCTCAGTCCTTTATGAGTTTGCTCCCTTTCACAGAAGAGAGTCATTTGAACTGTGAGGGTTTGGCCTTTGTCCCCCTCATTTTTATTGGCCCATTAACAAGATCCCATGCTCTGGAATGACCAGGACTACCTGGTACCAGGTCTCAATGAATCTCATTGGGTAGACTTTCAGGCAGCCTTTTGATTCCAAATTAGCTTAAAAGCAGCCCCCGTCGTCCTTCCTCCCTGTTGTTTCCCTACTTCTAACCAGGCTTATTTGTAAGTAACCAGGGAAGTCAGGATGCAGGAGATAGTTTCCCATCCCCCTTAGAATGCATCTCAACCCAGCAGTGGAGAAGTTCCTTTGATTTAAATGCCTTGATCCCCATTAAAATGGAAACATACTGAATCTTTTTAGTCATTTACATGTTGGTAGGAATTAGTCCACACTGTTGCAAAGGCTTTGAGAGATCCAGGACTCTCCTAAAGTCCACACAAACTTGTCCCCAAGTGTTCAATCCTCAGAGAGAAGTTTTCTATAGCTTTCTTCAGAATTTCCACCACACCGCCTGCCCCTACTCTTCTGAGTTAAAGCCAGGCTGCGGTGTGGCTCAGTTGCAGAGTGTTTGCCTAGCATGTGCAAGGCCCTGGGTTCAATCCCCAGCACTGCAAAAAACAAGGCTAACAACTTCTCTAGTGGTAGGAAAAGAATGTCCTTCACTGGGGCCCAGAAGATCAACTCTCCCACCTCCTCCATCTGCTTGGCCAACCCTGTTCCTCTTTCCTGGGGACATTTCCTCATTTGCAGACCTCCCCTTGTCACCACAGCTCAACTGTGTCTTTGCTATTTCTTAAAGACAACCTCAAATTGGCAGGGATGAGGTGGGAGGGGGAGGAAGAAGGGGAGGAGGAAGAGGAGGGGGAGGAGGGAGAGGCGGAGCAAAGCCCTTTAACTCAAGGTTGATTTACATGCCGAGGCTGTAAATGACAGGTTTACACGCCGATGTAAATACTCATAAACATGCTGTAAGTGCAGGGCATAACATGCCTCCGGTGCCCAGATCTCTGCAGTCCTGCACAGGCCCAGCACTGGGAGGGTGGAGAGGGGAGCAGGATGGAAGCTGGCAACAGTGAAGCCAGCAGGGACTGGGGACTGGGGGTGGGGAGGGCAGGCACACTCCAAGTGGGTCTCTTTAGCAGGGTGCCGCGCAGTGGCTCCTCCCCTGCCCAGCCAGCCTGGTGGTTCTTTGGGACCTAGAAGGCCCCAGGTCAAATGCATAAGTGCTTCTGGGAAGATGAGGTGGGCTGCCTGGCTGTCAGCCAAAGGAAAGCAGAGACCCTAAACCAGGAGGACACGGTGTAGGACACATGGAGAAAGGTGCAGGTGGGTCCATGCCATAGCTACATGAAGGTAGTTTAAATGGTTTTCCAGGTCTCCCTAATTCCATCCTTGGCACCCTGTCTATCCTTCGTGTGGCAGCCAGTCATTTTAAAGGGGGGTCACACCACCTCACAACTATTGGCATCGGTTTGGGGGGCCTGCCTGTGTGTCCTAGCAGAGTCAGCAGCATCCCTGGTTTCTGCCAAGTAGAGGCTAGTAGCATCTCCTTCCTCTACTCACATGACAATCAAAAAATGTCTCCAGGCCAGGTTACATGTCCCCTACCTTCTACCTCTTCTGTCTGCTGCCTCTTTGAGAAGCTCACTCATAAAGTATGGATCAAATTGTGTCACCTCCTGGTTAAAATCCTACAATGAATTCGCATTCCCCTAAGCATGAAATGCAGCTGCTGTCCTATCTCCCTGGCCAGCCCCATCCTGTGTCCCTCTACTCTTGTCCTCTGGTGTCACCCTTTAGCCACACAGACCTTCTTTTTTTTTTTTTTTTTTTTTTTTGGTACCAAGGCTCGAACTCACGACCTTACACTTGCCAGGCACACGTTTATGCCACTGAGCTAAATCCCCAGCCCCTGACCTTCTTAACAAACCTAGGCAAGCCCATCTTTCTCTCGGAAGGGATGACTTAGAAGGGACATAGGCAGATGTGGGGTGTGTTTTGCAGGCCTCAATTTCTTTGGAATATATTTGGAGGCCTTTTCCTATGCACTTAGGACAACTTGTAAATATTTGACTTGCGAATGATTTACTTTTGCTTTTTCTGTTTCTGCTAATAGAATGTGCACTCCATGAGAACAGCTTGTTCACTACTGTGCCCCACTGTCTCCCACACTGCTGCCACACAGTGGGGCCACCATGATTGTCAGGGGGACTCAACGGGAAGGTTTCTTGGGTACAGTGAGGCATGAGGCTTGTTAGGAAGGGTGGAGGGCAGGAGGAGCAAAATGTGTCCTGGGACATGGGGACTTGGGGACATGGGTTAGGGGACGGCTGAAACAAAGGCCTAGAGAATGGCAATGTGGCCAAAATACACAGACCCACAGCAGAAGGGTAAATCAGGTGTGGATCTAATTTCCAGTCTGAGTGGACCCTTGGGGTGAAGTCCTTGAATCCCCTAAATTGTTGAGCAGGCAGGAGGGAAGTCAACTGTAGACTTGAGAAACTGGGGCCAAATCAGGGGAGAGTTCTGACTGCTGAGACTGGGACTTCTGCAGCACAGTGACAGTTCCTCCACTGGGATATTATGCCGATGACCTTGACAGCCGTGATCTTCTTGGGCCCCTGGAACCACCCCTGTGACCATAAAGGAAGTCAAGGGACTGACTAGGGAGACAAAGGGACCTAGAGCAGTGCAAAGGGCCCTGGGCCCCAAACAAGAGAGGCCTAGGGCCTGGCTGCATCTCCCCGCCCTGTCTTGATGTGTGGCCTTGCTCAAGGCGTTGGACCACAGTGGACCTCCGCGTCCTGCTTTGCAAAACAGAGTTAACAATACCTGCCTCGTTCAGAGGAGGAATGAGGTCATGTTTGTGCAGCATTGTGAAGCTCACTGGAGACAATGAGTGTATTCTTCCTACCAGTAACAATAATAATCATTACTGCAAATCTAACCAATGAATAGATCTCCCCAAAGCTGGAGTTGGACCCCTCAGTAGGATAGCAATTAAAGCTTTTAAAAAAAGTCTCTAGATGGGGGAATTTTCTGGCCTCATTTTGATCTCTGGGGTTTGCAGAGTTGATATCATTGTGGGAGGGAGAGGCCTACAGCGAACTTTCATTTCAATACCATTCCATTGTAGTTATTGTAGCTCTCTGATCTTTGAGTTCTCCCTAGTAAGTTTTGCAATTTCCCATCTTCCTTCAATCCTGAGGGACAGCGGTTCCTTTTGCCTCCTTGATCCCCCCAACGCCCTTCCATCTCCAGCTTCCCGGTGTCCTGTTGACTCACACCAATAGCAATCTGATGATTAAAGATCCTGGGCACTTGGACACTGGCCACAAACTAGCCTGCAAAACAGGCAGCCTGTCTTGGTGCTGACATCTCTTTTCCACCTATCGCACTTAGCAGGCCGAGGAGTTCCAGGCTGTAATGTCATTTCATTTTAATTGATTTACCGGGTTTTTGCTGTCGTTGTTGTTTGTTTTGTCATTGGTTTTGAGACAGAGTTTGTAGTTCAGGCTGGTTTTGAACTCACTATGGAATCCAGGCTGGCCTCAAATTCACAACCATCCTCCTGCCTCAGCCTCCCTACTGCTGGAATTATAGGGTGCACCACCATGCCAAGCCTTGATTTAGATTGAAATCACAAGCTGCTACTATATTGGAATACCTAGACCTACACTTCACGTGTAGAAGAATTAATGCCTAAAGAAATTCAGGTAATAGAGCCAATGACAACAAAAGCTCTTTTTTTTTTTTTTTCTGTATTTCTGTATTTATTTATTTATTTATTCAGTCCTTTTGAGACAGGGTCTTGCTATTCAGTTCAGGATGGCTTTGGTTTCACTTTGTAGCCCAGGCTGGTCTTGAACTTGCAACAATCCTTCTGCCTCAGCCTCCCGAATGCTGGTATTACAGGAATGCACCATCACACCTGGCTCAGAAGCTGTTTAGCTGGAATATAATTATTATCTTTAACAAATGAAAAATAGGTGGTTACAGTGGCACAGGCCTGTATTCCCAGCTACTTGGGAGACAGAGGCAGGAGTATTGGAAGTCCAAGGCAGTTTAGGTAGCATAGAGACTGGGGGTGTGCCCCAGGGTTCCCTAAGTTCAGCCTCCAGTACCAAGGGTGGGGGAGGGGAGGGGATGTTCATATGAAATCAACCAAAGATCTGAGAAATTTTAAAGCTGATTATCGAAATTTGAAATTCTGACCTGAGCAACTCTTTTGAAGTTAACAATATGTAATATAACAACCATTGTTAAATTCCTATCATCTTGTTTTTGATATCGTATATCACCATTGTTTTGTTTTGATTTGTTTTTTTGGTAGTTGTTTGGTTTTTATTGTTGTTGTTTTGTTTGACTGCTTTTTTATTTTTCTATGGTTTTTTTCCTCTAAAATAAAATAGAAATAAAGAAATTTGAAATTCTGTAGATGATCTGAGATGGATTTAATGATCTAGTAATTAGGAAGATTGAGATAAGGGAATCTCCTTAAACAATGAAAAAAAGTACAAAAAGATAAAAATTCTGAGAGAAAAATTAAGAGGTCTTAGTGGGATAGGCATTATTGTAGGACAGAACTTCAGAGACTAGAAGAAAGGAAATAAATAAAGAACTAACAAAAGAAAACTTCCATGCTTGCTTTGGCAGCACATATACTAAAATTGGAGCAATACAGAGAAAATTAGCATGGCCCCTGTGCAAGGATAACATGCAAATTCGTGAAGCATTCCATATTTAAATAAAGAAAAGAAAAGAAAAAAGAAAAGAAAAGAAAAGAAAAGAAAGAAAACTTCCCGGTTTGCTGAAGAAAGAACCTAATCATTAGATTGACTGTTCCTAGGAATAAAAGACCCACACCTAGACACATTATGGTGAAACTTCAGACAACAGAAGTAAAAGGGGGCAAAGGGACAAGTTTGTAGGCTTCCAGAGGGGGAAAAGGGAGCCACCAATAATAATGTTAAATTGGCATCAAATCAGATGCTGAAAGACAATGGAACATTATCTCCAAAGTTCTGAAGGGAAGTGAAATATTCAAGTGGGAGGAAAATATTAAGACATTTTTGGTTCTACAAGGAGAAATATGCCACCCTCCTATTCTTTAAAGTATTCCTAGAGGAGGTACTTCAATTAAAAGAAAATAGTGAATTCAAGAAAGAGGAAGATGTGGGGTGCTGAAACTGTGAGGAACAAAGAAGCCAGTAAAACTAAATGAAGTCTACATAACGATTGAGGCATTATGAAAACATTTTAAAAAACAACAGTTTGGAGCCACAATCTACCCAGATGATCTCATCTTGGGAGCAGCAATCTATGATTAGAGACGGAAGCTTTAACAGACTGCCTCAGAAACCTATGGTGAAATAGACAAAAGTCACAATGAAAATAACAGAGGGTTTGAATGACACAAATTAATAAGCTTTTTTTTTTTTTTTTTGGTCTTTGAGACAGAGTCTCACTAAGCAGTCCAGGCTTGCCTTGAATTCACTTTGTATCCCAGGCTGGTCTTGAATTTGCAACAATCCTCCTAACTCAGCTTCCCAAGTGATGGGATTACAGGTGTGAGCCATCATGCCCAGCTCAAATTAATAAATTTTAACTAACGTGTATTTTACCCAGAAAATTAAGAACATACATTTTTTCAAATGCTTTTTTAGCATTCACAGAAATCCTTAAAATTAAAAAAAAAAAGATATTAGCCATTTTCTCTGTCTACAGTATATGCCACGGATATAGCTCAGTGGCACAAGCACCTGCCAGGCAAGCTTAAGGTCATGAGTTCAATCCCTGGTACAAAAAAAAAAGTGGCTGCACAGATACAATATATGAACATAAGAAATGAAGTTCAAAATGTGGGGTGAAGCCGGGGATTTAGCTCAGTGGCTTAAGCGCCTGCCTGGCAAGCGTGAGGTCGTGAGTTCAATCCCCGGTACCAAAAAAAAAAAAAAAAAAAAAAAAAATGTGGGGTGAAGTGGATCTACCTGGATATGTAAATTCATTCATGGGAAATTCCCTGGAACCCAAATCCTGGCTTGTCTCTGCTGTAACCCCTATCTGGGGTAGACTTACAGGCACAAGTCACTTACGAGTCACCTTCAGGTCATTCCAATAGCAGGACCATCATTGGGCACTTGTGCTCCGAGGGTGAAGTCTCAATAAACTGCTTAGCCAGGCATTCAGAGGCCCCCATAACCTGACCTCCGCTGCCTTGCCATGCTGTTGTCACTTCTCCGACGTGCTAATGGCTCACACCATGGCTATGCTCCCCATGGATACCTCGGTGACTGCTCAGGGCTCATCCTCCACGGCCCACAACACTCATCCTGTCAGTTCCACCTGGGTAAGTCCTGCCCACCAGTTTCAAATGTCCCCTTCCAGCACCACAGGCCGTGTGGCCCTCCACGTAGAAGGCCCCACCTCCTCACCCTTCTTCCCGGGGCTGTTTTCCTTTGCCCCCCAGGATCTACACTAGTTCTGCTCCAGCCCCCGGTCCCCGGCTCTGTTTTACTTCGTTTTACATTTTACATAATCCACCTCCTGGGACCACTCTTCTGGTGTTTCCTGCAGACCCAGACACCTGCCCACACAGATCTGTCCCCACCAGTGATCCAATAAACACTTAAGGGCTGGTCGTTTGATTTGACAACAGTTGGTAGGGACAGATACTGAGCAGGCCCAGCTGGCTCCAGGCTGAATGTGTGTGCACTGGTCCATGGTGCCTTCCTTGCCAGCCTCTTGGTGTCCCAGGGTTAGAAATTCCTGCCACCAAAGAAGCATTCCTTTGTGATTATTCTTATCCTCAAGACATTCCTCTGTTAAAATTCAGGTAATTCCTGAAAGGAGGTCACCCATGTCCAGGTACTTATCTTGAGTCAAGCCTTCAGGGTCTTAACCTACCAATGATCAACTAATTCCTGGGCTGTTGCAGCTCAAATGAGATCATACATCAGAAAATTATTTCACTATCATATAAAATACATAAGCAGTTCTGTGGGGGAGGGTACCGGGGACTGAACCCAGAGCCTTCACCCTGAACTACATCCCTAGCCATCCTCCCGTTTTTAAAAATTTTGAGACAGAAGGCCTCTCCAAAGTGCTAAATTGCCTAAGCTGAGCTTGCACTTGTGATCCTCTTGTTTTAGCCTCCCAGAGTGCTGGGATTACAGGAGTGTGCGTCCAGCTAGAAGCAAGTCTAGCTGGTGTTAAAAGGTGTAAGCAGCTACCCCTTCCATTTACTGAAAATAACTTTTGAAATAGGCCCCAAAGGAAAGAATCTAAGACAGAATTCCTCACTACAAAATAAATCAAAGGAGACTTCAGCTGTCCTGGACAGGTTCTTTCCTTTTCCAGATCACTGCCCAGATGGCCGTTGCCTCAACCCCAGGCCAAATTCTGGGTCAGCTCTGACCACTGGGCTGCGGGCATAAGAAAGCGCCGTTGATGCCCATGGGACTGTCCCAGGAAGGGTCCTGTTGGGGGGCCATCTTCTGGGGGTTTAACGGAACACCGCAGACTAGGTACTTTATAGAGGACAGGGGTTTCTTTGTTGCAGTTGTGGAGCTGAGAAGTCCAAGGGTCGGCGCCCACATCTGGGCAGGGCTTTCTTGGGGCCTCCTCACGTAGATAGCTAAGGCATCCCATGTTAAGGAGGAGGGGAGGCACAGAACAGTAGGCCGAACCCATCATTTTTTTTCAAGAGCCCATTCCTGCAACGAAGGCATGACTTATCCACAAGGAGTGGCATCCTCAAGACCACGTCACCTCTGAAATGTCCCACCTCTCAGCACCCTTATGATGGCCCTTAGATTTCAGTGTGACTTTTTGGAGGGGACATGCAGACCATAGTGGTCTGGGAATGCTGTCCTTTCACAGCTGAGGAAACTGAGGCCAGAGAGAGAGAAGGTTGCTCACTCCTCCACCCCGGAAGCCTCTGTGGAAAGTAACCTGGCACTGAAATTGCTGCAGGGTGGGCAGGAGGAACCAGGAGGCAGATGGGGCTGTGCTGTGTAGTGGGTGCTGCCCTTTGCAGTGTCAGCCTCTGGCTGGGAGTGAGGCTGGGATATCCCGGTGCATGTCCAGCCCAGACAGCCAGCCAGGCTGCTCGTGCTCCCATCAGGGCCAACTGCAACCTCTTGCCTGCGGCTGCCCTGCAGAGTGAGAGAGGCCTCCCATCCCGGCCCTTGGCCCATGGAAAGAAAAGTCTGAAACAATGCCTCTAAACTAAAAACATTTCTGTCTTTCTGCACTGAACAATGGCTATTAACAGGCATGGAACTGGAGCAGAAATGGAACGTGAACCCCAGGGGCCTGGGAGCTTGGAGGGCTGTGAGAGTAGGGGGCTACTGGACAGAGGAGGGCTGAGGAGAGCCCCCCCTTCCTCCAGCCATCCCGCCCTGTTCCCCTGGCCCCCCAAGGCACTTCCAGGGGCGTGTGAGTTTTGACTGGGGTCACCATCTGACTTCCCCCTGCCCGTAGGACTCAAGGGGCTACACAAGTGCCCCCTCCCACCCATCCCAGCTGTGTGCTGGACACTCACCACACACAGCAACAGTGACAAGGGGACAGCTTACAACAGCCCCTCCGCACGCCAGAGAGGGCATCCTGGTTCCAAAAAGCCTGCCTGCCCTGCTGGGGAGTGCGCAGGGGGTGTGTGGGTGACCCAGAGGCCAGTGACAGACCCCCCAGTTCCCTTACCATGGGAACCCCCAGCTCAGGCACGTTTTGGGGGTCGCTGGGACAAAGAGCCCCCACCGAGAGCTGGGGATGACGCATTTTTCTGCAGCCGCAAACCACTTTTGACGGTCCGCCCCATTGGGGAGCAACCGAAACTCATCCCACCCAGTACGGCTTTTGTCTGAACCACATATTTGTCCTATTTGGAAGATTTTTGTGGGTTTTCCAGTCTTCTCCAGTGTGCACTGCCCTGAGGGGAACAGAGGCTGTGGAGGGTGGTGGGAAAGGGGCGAGAGGCATCCTCGGGGCCCTGAGCCTGGTGATTTGTGGTGTGTTTGGGGGTGGGAGGGGACTGCCCCCCAATGCCCTCTGCACGTGGAGAAGACAGCCAGGACCCAGGCAGCACTCTGGGCCTTGCCTTTCCTCTGGGATTCGTGTGCTTTTCTCCTTCCTGATACCTGTGCTGTCTCCCATCGCCTGCCTCTGTCTCCTCAGCTCTGCATCTTAATTCCCTTTTAACCCTCATATCCCACCCCTTCTGGCCATCTTGGCTCCCACGTCACTTCCTCCTTCCTGGCCTTTGCTCATCCCTCACCCCCTCAGAGCACCCTCCCCGTCCTTCCCACCAGACCGAATTTTAAATGCGTCTCTCAGGCTAGTTCCCATCCCACCTCCTCCTCGGCACCCCCTAAACCACTTCAAATCCTTGGCAGGAGCTCTTCCTTCTGAGCTCTAAAAACTTGTGTGTGCTGTCCCTTCTGTGAATTCAGACACAGGCTGGCACTCTGCTTTCTGCCCAGCCTGATGGAAGCCAGAAGCCGCGGCTTCTGTTCTTTCTTCATCTCACCCCCATCATGCCCTATTCAAAGCAGTTGTTCAATAATAGTTGCTGGTTTGGGTCCTATTAGGGGCTAGCCATGAAATTCCCAAGATGTGAGACAATCTCAGGGACGGAAGGGATCTCGGAGCCTGAATTTCTAGTAAGGAATGTCAGCTTCGATCTACAGACCTCTAGAGACCGAGACCTTACTGCTTCCCGGGAAAACCCATCCCCTCTCCTGATAGATCAGAGGGTGTGAAAGTTGTTCACGTTCAGCTACAGCCTGCAGCGTCATGCTTCCCCATCTCAAAGCCCGGCCAGGCCGCATCAGGCTATTGCAATCCTCTTGGCTCACAAATACTCGTAAAGGGCAGCCGTCTTCCGCCTCTGTAGTCTTTTCTTTTGCAAGAGAAACACTGACAGCTCTAACTTCAGTGTCCCCATTTCCCTGGTGACTATAGACCTCGGGGATTTCCCTCGTACACCCCCCAACCCTGGGCCCTACTCCGGACTTCTGCTGAACTCATTCCACTGACAAAATGTCCTCTTTCTGAGCTGGGGATTTAGCTCAGCGGCATAAGCGCCTGCCTGGCAAGTGCTAGGTCATGAGTTCGATCCCCGGTACCAAAAAACAACAAAAAACAAATGAACAAAATGTCCTCTTTCTATGGATCATAACGGATGCTACAACCATTCAATGGGACTCTAGAATGTCCTCAAGGAAGGGAGACCATTCTATCTCTGGGTTAGAGGTAGAAAAAAGGAGACAACAGGACACCTTTGTGGGTTTCTGTTTGGTCTGGGAGCAGCCTCCTCTGTCCTGCAGTGGCAGAATCTGATAACCAACCCTACAGGCGTATGTCAGCTTTCCGCACACCTCAAAGGTTGCTTCTTAGTCATCTGTATACATTTTAGCATGGCTATTCCAGAGGGAATACCAAATGTTTTAAACCAAAGGGTGACTCATCGTGGCATTTCAGGCCGGTGAGGTATTTTGGGACAAGTGAGTCTTGTCCACAGCCCAGCCCGCCTCTCCAGTCCTCCGTGGGTGACGGAAGGCCTCTAGCTCCTAGGACATTTACATCAGGACCAGGTACAGTATGTATTTCTTTTTTTTTTTTTTGGTACTGGGGATCGAACTCATGACTGCGTACTTGCAAGGCAGGTGCTTATGCCACTGAGCTAAATCCCCAGCCCTACAGTATGTATTTCTCAAGGGGTTGTCCATGCAGCCCACAGCCCTCTAATCTGTGACAGCGATTCCAGTTTAGACTCTGCTGCCTTGTGTGGTCCACTGTCTTTCTTCCTCACCTGCATCTTGCAGCAATGAGGGTCCCCTTGAGGAACCTCACAGAGAGTTCTGGAAGGTATTCCTGTTGATGTCCCCAAGCTTGACTGTGCTAGTCAATGCAAATGTATGCATTTATTGAAACTCATCAAACTGATTCTTGAAATAGCTGCATTTTTATTACACGTGAATAATACTCTGATGAAATGGGTTTTTGAAAACGTTTTCCTATCCTCTCTAGAGTATGAAATCATAGCTTCTGGGACTTGGGATTCAGTGCTCCTGTCGATTGATTTTCTGAGTTAAGCTATACCCAAAACTACAGCCAAGGGCTATCTTAGCGTGTGTACCCAACCGTGACTTCATGTGGCTCCTCACACGTGACATTAACATGGAACTCTCCACTCCCCAGCCTTGCCTCCAGCCTGTCCCCCCAACCCCGTCTCAGGCCCAGGGCCTAAGAGCACACCCGACTCCTCCCCTGCCTGCCTGCAGGGCCACTTGGATACTATTGTTGCCATCACCGACAGCTCCTGATTGTGCATCTCCTCTACACGGGCAGCCTGCCCTGTCTTGAGAACTGGCTCTGAGCCTCCTGGCTCCTGTCTGAGCCTCCTGGCTGCCCTGGTCCGGAACCTATATTGCCAGGGGCCCTGCCTGATGGGCTGCCAGCCTTAGGCCAAAGTGCTAACCATGTTGCCCAAGCTATGGCTAGAAGGGCTTTATTACAGGGTCTTATTGCTCAGTGCTGTCCCTCTGCCCTATATCTGGCTTCTGTGGGCCTAAACCTATGAGCAGGTAGTGACCCCCTTGCATAGTGGGGTGGCAGGGTGATTTTTATTTGCCTCTTTATGCTTCCTGCTCAGTCCTGATGGCTCTTGAGTGAAAGTGTCAGTTTTTCCCACCAGACAGCAAGCTCATTGAGGGTGGGGACTGGGTTCACCCCAGCTTCGTGATCTTGGTTGTGTGCCTGGCATAGAGGGCAATCAGTAGTAAGTATTTACTCAGTTTTATTAATTGACCATCAGTAGATACTCCACACTCATAGACAGAACCAAGTAAAATGAGAAAGCAGAATGACTGGAAAGGCTTCTAGACAGCGGGTGCAGCATGACTAAACACAGCCATCCCCTCCTCACTTCTTGTATCTTGTGGTGCTGGGGATGGAATCCATGCCCTTGCACTTGCTAGCCAAGTACTTGGCCTCTATCCCTCTCCTAAGTCTTTATCTCTCCTGGATGTACAATAAGACACAACAATATTCATATGTAATCACAAAAAGCTGGAAGCCACCTATGTGACCCTGGACTCTGGTAGTACAGAATCGGTCACATTCATTGGCGTGGATGACTTTCAGAAAACACACGCAGAAACTTGCAGGTGAATCTACACAGTATGTCACCAGCTTGTATGGCCTTTAAATACATGCAAAACTGTATCAACTCTTGTAAACACAGAGAAATAAAAGGTAAAATGTGGAGCAATTTTGGGAGTGATAAAACAAGTTCCCAGAGGAGGTGTGATGGAGTTAGGTATACCCGGGCACAGTCATTTCCTGGTAGGGGGTACACGATGTTTGTGATCTAATTATTCTGTGGTCACCGTTAGTGTTATTCACCAAGCCTTTGTGGGTCCTTCTTCTCTAAGCACAATAACACAATTGTATTTTCTGGTTCTGCGTGGTTGAGAAGGGCCTGCGACTAGTTCAGGTTAATGAGTTGTTTTTTGTGTTTTGTCTTTTGAGACAGGGTCTCCCTATGCAGTTCAGGCTGACCTCGAGCTCACAGCAGTCCTTCTGCCTCAGCCTCCCAAGTGCTGGGATGGGATTGTGTTTTTGAGACCACCCAGATCTCTCCTTTGCTCTTGGCCATGATTGGAGATGGACAGAGCCCTGCTTACCTCGGAGGACCACATAACAGAAGCAAGAAGCAGCAAGGAAGCTGGGTATGTTGGCACACAGCTGTAATCCCAGAACTCAAGAGGCTGAGGCAGGAAGATAGCTGCAAATCTGAGGCCGGCTGGGGTCACATGGTGAGTTCAAGACCTTACTGGACTACACAGTGAGACCTTGTTTCAAAAAAAAAAAAAAAAAGCTGCAAGGAGAACAGGCAGAAATTTTTTAAGTCCCTGAAACAATGGGTCGTTTGTGCAGCGTGCTCTGGACTCTCCTGATCAGTACACACCTTTGATTGTATCTAGAATGTCTTAATTTAAAAAAAATCAAACTAGGGGAAATACCTATGCTGTGGGGATCATGGTTATTTCACCACTGTTTCTTTAGAGGCCACACTGCAGTTGAATGAGGCCTACAGTGTCACATTAGCTTTCTACACTGTGGGCTCAGTGTCCAGCACTGATACCTAACCCCTTGCTATGTCTTACAGAATACCATTCTTCCTTTAATGTGTATAATGTCAGAAGTCCCTTTCCCGTACAAACATATATATTTTATCCTAATCCCTTTAACCACTAACATTACTCAATCTTTACACATTTGTCAATTAATTTTACCTGGAAGGGCTGTTGTTAGCAAAACCAAGGGCACTGGACCCTGTCGACCAAAAACATTGTGCCAGTCTTCAAAACAACACCTGGCTGGCCTTAGAATTGAGACAGATGACAGGAGAATGCCATGACCCGACGAAAACATTCCTGGGTGATGCTTCCTGGCCCCCTTTTCGCATTAAAATCCAATATAAAAATCTAAGCTTTTCACCCCGATGGTGTGGTCTGCTCTTAGATTCATCCCCTCTGGCAGTGTATCAGTAAACTCTTAAGTTTTCCATATTCCTTGGCTATGGGAAAATTCTTTTTACTGGTCTCTCGCATTCTGCCCCTTGAGCACATACACCTTCCTGGCAAGTTCCGAAACATGACAAGAGGAAAGGGTGCAGGAGGATGGAAAGACCTGCAAGGTTTTGTGTCTACAGTTGTTTCCTTAACAACAACAACAAGAACAAAATAGGTGTTAGCTTCCTTGCACGCCTTGAGTGGTAGCAGTGGGTAAGATGAACAGCACAACTGGGGGACTTCGGGCTGGGGACCCCAGGAATTTCATTACCCCTTCCTTAGAAACTCCTTTAGCACCACCATGCTTCCTCCAGGCCAGGTCTCAGCTCCAGAGAACAATCCTCCGGCATTAGACACCTGCAGGGCAGACCTGGTCTTGGCACATTCCTTGGGCTTTCAAGTCCCCCCGCCCCCCACCCCCCAAGCAGCAGAAACCTCAGCTGGAGCAGATGCGCAAGATCAGAGCAGACAGGATGGGAGGAAGCTCTTGCTTTGGGTGCCAGGCGAGAATGTGAGCCCGGGCCCTCAGGAACATGGGGCTGCACGTCTGTGTCACAGTCTGGAGCCCAGTGGCACTTCAAACACCAGCTTCCTGTCTTCTGCCCATCCAGGGGAAGTGTTTCTGGATTACCTTGCCTGGAGGGGCGAGGAGGAGGAGCTGCAGTAATACCTGGATTTCTAAAGTGCTTTTCTTCCTAAAGGTTCAAAAGACTTAGCCCTCTCTGATCTCCCATGGCCTCCCCAGACTGGAGGCTCAGAGAAGATAATGACACTAGTCCCCTGTTAAAGAAATGGAGGTGGGGTTAAGCCAAGGGCCTGAGACTGGGGCAAACTGGACCAAACCAACACGAGGTCAAATGTGTCCCGCAGACAGGCTCAGAGCACAGGACCCCAGTGGTGCCCTGGCTCCTGAGAACTGTATGCAAAACCCAGCAGCAAGTGACATCTTCAGTTCCTCATCTGAATCTGGTGCTGTTGGCAGGAACAATGAGAAAGGTGTTATTTTCAAGCCTTCATTTACACCTAGGGGGAAGCCAGCCCAAGAATGTTGGATAGAAGACCTCCTTCCCTTATCCTCCAGGCCACCATGAGTCTGTTCGCAGGCCCACCCTTGCCCTAGAGAGCGCACTTCTCTTCCGTTTTCAACACATGTACCCTTTGCAGCCTTTTCTGTGTGTCTCGTCCAGTGCTTTATTCAGGTCACCAAGAACCTGGAAAGAATGCCCCAGTGCAGGGTGGGGTGGCACATGCCTATAATCCCAGCACTCAGGAGGCCAAGGCAGGAAGATTATTGTGAGTTTGAGACCAGCCTGGGCTACAAAGTGAGCTCAAAACCAGCCTGAACTGCATAGCAAGACCCTGTCTCAAAAAGACCAAAAAAAAAAGAATGCCCCCAAGGGGCATTCCAGTAACAAGGTCAGGCAGCAGGACTGGGTGTGATTCTGGTGGGACGAGGGTCTCCGTCTCTCTCCAGACCCTGTGTCCTGCACCCTGCCCTCAGCCCACCCTGCTGGATGCATGGGCTCTCTCCCAGGGCAGCAGCAACCTCAGAGCACAGCACCCCTTGCAGAGGGGTGGGCGGGGGCCCAAGTGTCCACTCAGCCTCTCCTGGGCCTGAGCAGCGAGGAGGAAGAGAGGAACCAGAGGCTGAGGTCAGCCCGCCTCCCACGAGCATGACGACAGGTTGGCTGTGGGCCCCGTGGTTCCGCCACAGGGAGGTCAGGCAGGGAGGCTGCCAGGACACTGGGCTGAAGACGGTCCAGATAACGCAGCCAGGGTAGCCTCTGCGGATGGAAATGACCTTTCTTGGCTTTAAATAGCTCCATCTCTGGAGCTCTGAAGCCTCAGCAGGGCTATTAATTCCTGGACTCCTGGGGCTGCCCTGCCCGTGATTCCATTTGCCCGGTTTGTGGAAGATCTCAGGCATTTTCCCTGCCGCTGTGCCCCTCCCCTTTCTTCAATGGTCCTGTGCGATTTGAACAAGGGGTCAGTTTATTTCTAGTTAGCAGGCCTGGGATTCGAGCTGACCACAGACATATTTCGTCCCTCTTACGAATGACGCGGCTCAAGTCAACAGCAAACTCTTGAGGGTTTTCTTTGTAGCCTGGTGTGTCCATGATGAGAGGGAATGTGTAACTGCACGGATGATGGAAATAGAGGTCTGACCTATGCAGGTGTGTGTATGCGTAGCTTTAGCTCTTCAGGTAACTGGCCCTCCAGATCCATTTGGACCGATTACTATGTGTCGGCATCGACAAGAGTCCTAACTGATAAAGTAACTTTTACCCCCAGGCCTGCCACCCCTTAGCAGCGTCTCTTGCTGAGCTGGACGACAATAATTCCACAAGTGTCTGAATCCTGGCCACCCTCACCAAGCCTCCTTCCCTGGTACCATGCCAAGAATGAGGTAGAGAACAAGACAGGTAGGCGAAGAGGTACCTGTCTAAAACCGTCAGGGCTTGGTGGCTGGCTGGCTGGAGAAGCGATGAATGGCCCAGTAGTGAAGATTCCCAAGTATTCAGCCTGAGAACAAGGGGAATTGGTGACTAGCAAAGGCAGAAGTATGGGTATGGGACGGAGCAGCAGGCAACTTGTCTCAGAAATTGTGTTTGCTAATAAAAAGGTCCAGCCAGGGTGGCTTAAACACATAAATGTTTAAGTCTGTATAAGACTTAACAGTCTTATCAGTCTGTAGTTCTGAGACTAATTTAGCAGCTCTAGGGCTCTTGGGATACTTCTGTCTTTCGTTTATCATCTTTAAATTCTCCTCCTGGCTCAAAATAGCTACTGGAATTCCACTCACTACATCTGAATTCCAGGAAATGAGAGAGAAAAATGAGCGAAGGACCAAAAGGGCATAGGATTCCCACCCTTTTAAGGAATCCTCCTACAATCCCCTGCCACCCTTCTGCTTCTGTCTCATTAGCTAAAATCTTAGTCACAGGACTTCACATGGCTACACCAAGCTGCAAGGGAGACTGCGTAGGGCAGATTTTTTTCGGCTGGGCATGTTGTCCAGGGATCTGTTACTGAGGAAGAAAGGAAGGACGGACATTGGGAAGCAACCAGCAGGTCTTGTTAATCTCTGTTGAATGGCACTGGAAGGAAAGGTAAGGAGCTGTGTGGGGACCGAGCACAAAGAGCTGGCCCTGAGGACGCAGGAGGGGAGGCACGTGTTCGGAGGGAGCACGAATCCACCGGCTCCCTGGCCAGGGGCTGAGAGATAGGGCCGTGGCCCCGTGAGAACCTGAGCCCCAGCCTGGGCATGGAAGGAGTGCAGGCCTCCATCCTGCCGTGTCTCTCGGCCAGCCGCACAGGCTGCCAGCCTTCAGGGGCAGACATGCAGCTCCCACCTGAGGGGGCCTCCTGAGAGCACCCGTGGGGCTCCGACACCAGGGAAGTCATCCCCTGTCTCCTGCTGGGCCCTGCTGGACCTGCCCGCCCTGTAGACTGCTTGGGAACCCTGGGAGCTGAGGAATGAGGGGCTGAGAGAGGGAGGGGGAGCTGTGTCCTGAAGGCAAGCCTTCAGGAAGTATCTTTCTGTGGATGCATATCAGTGGTTCTTAACTGGGGGTATTTACCCAGATGTGGGGACATCCGAGATCCTTATGACACGTGTGCACACGTGTGTGTCTTTCTGCCTATCTAGCTGTCTGCTATTAATAGGTAGAGATCTAGGATGATGTCAAACATCCTACAAAACACAAGATTAAGGTCCCTCACCACGATGAACTCTTTGGTCCAAAATGTGAATAGAGCTGAGGTGGTGAAACTGAATTCTGCCAGTCTGATCCTTGGACACAACAAACAAATAATCCAAGTTTCATTCAGACTGTAATATAGCGTGATTTCCAGGCCACTCCTAAGCCTCCGACAGCCCTGCCAGCACCGGAGGAAACCATTCACCATGCTTCCTGAGTGCCATACAGTGATCATCTACTGAGTCCCAGGTTCTTTACATAAATCACTGCCACGCTCTTCAATAGCCGTGAGGAGGTAAGTGGCACGACCACCACTACCTGTGTTCCACAGAAGCGCAGGGCAAAGCTCAGAAGGGTGGGGTGATTCACCCCACAGCACACAGCTATTAAGTGACCCCGAAGCCCACTCACTTTCATTCTCTGCATGCCTCTCATATTTGCTCAGTTCTATTACTACAGATACCTGCCGACCGCTCCATCTTACAAAGCTCGTAATTGAGCGTGACAAATGAGGGAACTCTCCATTAACCAGCCCGTTCCATTAACTCCAAGCACCTCCTTCCCCAGCATTCTGGGCGCACTGGAATTTCTATGCTTAAAGCACATAAACATGTACCAGGAGGACGCGGTTCCCGGAACAGCAAAGGCCAGTGGCCACCGAGCAGATGAAAATACGCTCAGGTTCACACAAGGGTCAGGCAAGTGAGGGCGGAAGCAGCAGCAGACACCTGAGAGGGTCTCGGCAGATGGTAGACATCACCAAGGGCTGTGCCCTCAGGGGCGCCGGGCTGGGGGAAAGGGCACCTCATTCATCGCTGACAGGGATGGGACGGGGCGCAGGACGCCCTCCGCACGAACACTCCACAAGAGCTAAAATCAAATCCTGGCCCAGCAACCCAACTTGTGAATAACGTGTCAGTGTGCGGCAAAGATTTTTATCACACCATTGTCCATAGCTCAAATCGGGAAACACAGTGGACGCCTGTCTCGGCGGCAGTTGAGAGCACATACGGCCAGCACCCAAATTTTGGGCAGAGCCAGGTGTGGTGGTGCACTCCTGTAATCCCAGCACTCAGGAGGCCGAGGCAGGAGGATCCTTGCAAGTGTAAGACCAGTCTGGGCTACAAAGTGAGTTCAAGGCCAGCCTGAACTTCATAGTGAGACCCTGCCTCAAAAAGACCAAAAAAAAAAAAAAAAAAAAAAGGGCAGAGTAGAAATGGCCTCTGGCCAGGGCTGGAGAGCCCATGTTCCACCAAGAGCAGAAGGGTCATTTCTGCTGAGAGACTATTGTTTATATTTGTTATGGTATTGTCTATGGTGACACCATTGTATGCCGTTACCAGAATTCATCCAACTCCACACTTAAAATGACTGAACTGGGCTGGGGATTTAGCTCAGTGGCTTAAGCACCTGCCTGGCAAGCGCAAGGTCATGAGTTCGATCCCTGGTACCAAAAAAAAAAAATGACTGAACTGCAAGTAAATAATACTCCCACCCCACTCCCACCCACAGCCCCTGTCCTGCCCAGT
>PVJX010003324.1:0-110959 GCA_004027295.1 Dolichotis patagonum
GAAGAGAAGAGAAGAGAAGAGAAGAGAAGAGAAAGAAGAGAAGAGGAGAGGAGAGGAGAAGAGAAGAGAAGAGAAGAGAAGAGAAGAGAAGAGAAGAGAAGAGAAGAGAAAGAAGAGAAGAGAAGAGAAAGAAGAGAAGAGAAGAAGAGAAGAGACCAGGAACTAAGGAGAGATGAATATAGCTAGCGTGACTCACGATTAAATCCAGGAAAAATTCTGGAATTTCTGATCTTTCACTTGACTTCGATGAATCTCTTACCACATCATTGGAAAAGCCAGTAGATTTCTAGCCCCGAAACTTGATAACAGTATGGGGAAACGGACAGCAGTGTGAACACAGAGCATAAATTGGTAGAAAAAGTATCTTTTACAATGTTCCAAGAAATGAGATTCAGAGATTCACATCACTTTTTCAAAGCATAATAACAATTATTGCTGGGTCCAGGGTTCAGATTTAATCCTCAGATGCCCTAGTACCAGGCACCTCCAACTCACCCTGCTTGGGGCTGTGGTCCTTGCCTGTAGATTTAGGCTTGGGGTGGCAGTTAAAGAGGCGTGCATCCATCGATCATGAAAGCAAATAGCATCAGACTGTAGGCCCGGGAATAAAGTTCTTGAGAAAAGTTTGCGTCTTGGCTTCACTTCTTGCTTTTTTTTTCATATGACTCAGTTTTGGTGAGAAAGAAGAGATTTGGCTGCTCCTCAAGAACAGAGCCTGTTGTGAATGAGACTGTGGGACAACGTGCTTTCTTTCTCTCCAAGACCCACTGTCCTCTCTTCCCAAAGCTGTCTGTGCTGGCTCAGGAAGGAACACTGAGCCCAACACGTATGTGTCAGATATGCGGCACTGTGTCTGCTCAGCCCAGCCATCTGCAGGAGGCCAGATCTGCCAGCTTGTTACCAGGCAGGGAAATCTACTTCACACTCAGTGAAAATCTTCACATCTTCCCCCACTTATCAGTTGGAAATTCTCTTCCTCTGAACAAACTTTCTGCAGCTTATGACCAGGATAGCCATAGCTATAAAGTTAGAGTTAATATTTCTTATTTCACAAAATAGTCCTTTTGTGTGATGGTAAAGTATTCACTGAGGATAGTGCATATAGGCCTGGCCAAGAAGCAATCTTATAAGCAGAATTTTCACTCTGAGAATTTTACAGTTCATTATGTCTGATCCCACACTCAGAAGGTATGGTGAAATTAGTAGAGAAATGTGGCTTAGGTATCATTATTATTTAAGTCTCCAAAGTGATTGGTTAGACAAATGCTTATCAACTTTAATTTGCATCAAAGTCACAGGCAAGTCTAAGAAAGTTTTCAACTCTGAATTTCTGATCAGCTCCTAGAGGATACTGTGGGATCCTACCTGCAGACCATATCCCCTTCCACCAGAAACACTGCTACCCTTTCTTGCTCAGAGAATCAATTCAAGGCTCAGTTTAAAATCTTATGGTTCTAAAGATCTCCTTGCCTTTCTAGGCCAGTTCCTTGCCCTCCATGGAAGTGACCATGCCTCTCTTGTGTCTTACCTGAAACTAGCATAAGCTTCTGCCAGAGTCTCTAGCTTCCCCTGTCTTAACTTCTTGAAGGATAGAGGAGTCCTGAGTCCTCTGGAATCCCTAAAGAATCAGTGCCCATAACTGTTTATTGAATGACTTACTTGCTCTACCTACCCTGTTTTACTTGTCTTCATAACTGGTAACAGTTATTCGATATTATCTGCCTTTCCTCACTAGAATGTAAGTTTTAAAACAAATAGAAATTTTATCATTTTGTTTGCTGCTCTATCAGCTGCTCTACCTGCACATGGTAGATACTCTGTAAATACTCATTGGGTGATTACACAAGTATGTTTTAGACCAGGCATTGTACCTCGTATAAGGTAAGATGTAAAGAACCGCAGATGAACGGACACTTGTCATGCATTAAGCTGTGCAGATGAAGTGTGAAATGAGAAGGGAAAGCTAGGTTAGGAGGAAATAAAGGACAAAATGAAGGAAAGATTTCTCAGCAGCACAGAGGAGTCTAGGCAAGCTACCTCACTTCATAGGAGCCCATCACTCATTCATTAATTCACTTTATCCTTTTCATTCATCTTTATCCTTTGGTGCCAGTGGTAGAACTAAGGACTGGTGCCTGTTAGTCAAACATTCTACTGCTGAGTTACATCCCAGCCCCTTTCCATTAATAATGGGCTCCCAGGAGGCCAAGATGGCATCCTGTGTGCAGACTTCAGTTTCTAGGTAGGACTGGAGTATTTGGCATTGCTGACCTCCTCTTACTACCTCACCACTGTGGTGGCAGTATGTAATCATACTTTGCAATAATTATTGATAAGCAAATTTGTAAATGTGCCTTAGTTTCAATCTTTCTATCCCAATCTTCAAATTCCCAGAAGACATGGTCAGTTTTTCTCTCTCTGGAACCAAGAGACCGTTGCTGTGGCTCACAGTTTAACAATACAGACACGGCCACTAGGTTTTCTCTGGGCACTGGGTGGGTGCATACAAGGTACACAGTCATCAAAAAAATGAAAAATCTGCAATCCAGACACTCAAGGAACTTTTAACCTGGTGGGAAATTAGCAAAGCAAAACTTACCAAAATAAACAAATAGTATAGACCACTTGACATAAGGCATGATTGAGAAACATGGTAAATTTTTAAATAAGAAATTACTAGGTAAAAACATTTTGCCATAAATCCTCAAAATACCTCCCCACTTCAAACACACCTAGCCTATCATTATTACCACTGAAGTCCTCTTTTGTGAATGTTTTCACAAGATCTGATCAAAAACATAGTGAGTGCTTCTGCTGAGTGCCAGCCAGAAGAAAGGCAGATTTACAAAAGCAGAATGATGTGTCCTTTCCACTTCATTCAGTGGATCTGGAACCATGCAACTTCTGGCCCCACCCACAAGTAAAAATTATCATAAAAAGTAAATTTTGAATTGATTCAGGGCATCCAAGCCACGATAGTGAAACTAAAGACACTCATGGATGGGAACTCTCAGAGCTGCTTCAGAAAATAATGAGAACAAAAAGATAAGTATGTGTGAAAGAAGGGAGAGTATTTTGAGGGGGGTTAATGACAGTATGTCTTTTATGTAATATATTTGTAAAATTTAAACATTTACAACTTTCAATCATATCACATTTAAATAATTTGTATTGAGCTGGAGGTTATTTGTGTTGGTTGAATTTTTTGTGTTTCTAGGGAAGTGTTTTGATTATCCATTCATTGATACTAAGAGAACTCAAAGAAGCAATAGTAGATATGAAGATCATCACCAAATATTCCAACTAACGGACTCTGTTCTTCCTATTGATTTAAACTCATCATGGGAAGAATGATGAGTTTTCTTGGGACCAGATTAAAAATAGAACTATCATAAACATATAGATACTGAACACAAGTATAAACATGGTATTTACAAATATTACCTACTTTTGATTTTCCTAGAAAAAAATGCTATCCAGGGGTTAACTAATGTTAATTTATTGCTCAGAAAACATGAACACAGGGCAGTAGATGCGAGGGAGGATAGAAAGGTGGCTAGAAGGAGAGAAGAAGAGCAGATCGTGTATCAGCATTAATGACCACTGCATCTTAGGAACCGCACAGAAGTGCGGCCGGCTGCTGGCGGGGGAGCCACTCTGCACATGGGTCATCATGGAGCGATGAGCTGTTTGGAGAAGACCCACCGTGGAGCAGCCACGGCAGGGAGGATGCAGAGGTAATTTATTCGTCAGGCTTCCTCTGTTTCTTACTTCACACTGAGTAAAAATTCACTATCCTGTCATTCTGAGTTGCATCCTCTGGCAACATTAGTTACTGTTCGAAATACCAAATCTTTCATCATAAGGTTAGTGTCACTTCATTCCGACTAACAGTGATGGAAGGAACGAGAACTTGGTGAGTGTAACTAACCACATGGCTGTGTGCAAATGAGCAGAGTAGGTATATTCCTGGTGACAGGTTGGCAATGGTAGGCATAGTCCTCTCAGATGCTGGTCACCAAGGCAGTGGAAGTGTACCTGAGATCAGATTCAGCACATGTGTTTAATATCGGAGAGATTATATAGAGCTTCCAGTTCAATTCTTTCAGTTCATAAATGAGAAGAACAAAATTCAGTAAGGTTATGACTCGTCTGATACCCTGAGCCTCACAAATGTCACTACTGGAATATGGATATAAATTTTAGCAATTTTTCCCACTAAATTAAAGGTTCCAATTACACAGTGGAGGATATCTGTTATCTTTCAAGAAACAAGTAATTATCATCCCTTGGGAAAGTGACTTCATGGATAAGACCCGTGCCTGGGAAGAGTGAGTACAGACTAAGATTAAATTTTGCCTCTGCTACTTACTTGCTTTGTTATTCTGGACAAGTTACTGAATCTGTTTGAGCTGAAGTTTATTCATCAATAATTGGGGTAAAATTTCCTGGGGTTATTAAAAGGCCTCTGAAGCCTGGGCACAAGGTCTGACACACAATAGGCAATAAATCTTAGCAATAACTCTGGTTCAGTGTTAATCCATTAATTTTTCTCTATTCAACATAAGCCCTTGAGCTCAATATTAACACATCTTTGAATCTACCCACACACCATTCTTCTGTATGTATATTTTGGTAAATGTTGAATGAGGGCAAAATTCTGGTTTTTTTTTTAAGCAGAGGAATTTGCTGGGATTTTATTAAATTATTAAACACAGAAAACAAATGCATTTTTAAAAACTTCCTCTCCTTGATGCTGAATAATGTAAGTTCCAATATCAATCTGGAAAAACATGCTTTCAGTGTCAAAGCTGTAAAACAATTCTGCTCTCTGTATTTTCCCCATCAGCCTTGAATTGACATACCTATTCTTCTTTATTTACAATGAACCAGAGTCTACTAGAAATGAAATGCCTTGTTAATTGTAGAATTCATCTTAGAATCTTCCTAGAAAGAATAAGAGCAGCAACAAAAGAAAGATGACTACCTCCTCAGGCAGTACTGGTACAAGGCTCTGTTGAGAGATCATGTTGACTAGATGCTTCTACAGAGACCTACCAAAAATAAAACTGGAGATAGAAGGGATGGGCAAAGCTTAGCAAGACAATTACTCTATATTGCTCACTGGCATGAAATTGTTCCCTGATATGTGTTTTTTAGTTATGTGTCTATGATCTTAACAGATTCCTCCTGGGTAGGAAATAGCTTGATTTCTCCAAGCTGTGACTTAATTTGGCCTCATTTATTTTTTTGTAGCCTGTATGGATCTCCAAGGAGAACACACTTATCTGGCTGTCTGGTTTGGTGCCTAACTTCCCCAGGAAGGCTTAAGAAGCTCTACTTGAGGAATCCTAATGCTTTAGAATTCCCAGAAGTAGACGCTTCATTTCTTGTGGGTGCTTGAGTTTTGGAAAACACTGAAGTTCTACTGACAATACCTCTAAATGTGGGCTGTTCTCTCTGCTTTGCTCATGGGAGCTGGCATCTGAGAAATGAGGGGGCCATAGGCAGAGGATATCAGCCAAGACCTCCTTGGGCAGCATTGTACGCCTTCCAGCAGTTATGAGTTGCCTGACCACCATTCCTCTTTCCCACCATTCAAGGATATTGCCTAAGATTTCCTACCATTTTTATTTGCCAAAAATGGTATCATGATCCAGTAGGATCATTTTGACCATTGAGAGAGATCCAATAGAGCCAGAGATCAAGCTTGGTTAAGTCCTGCTGCCTCTTTGTGCCTATTTCCATCCCTTTCTATAGTCAGAAGAATGTGGTATTGCACTGGCTACATTTGTACCTAGCTCTGCCCCTTTGTGGCTGAGAGGTCCTGGGACATTCTACAGCCTCAGAGTTGTGAAATGTAAAATGGGCCTCACCGCAGAGCATGACGCATCAATATTTATGAAGTGCCTAGAGCAGTGCCAGGCACGTAGTAAATGTGATGTAAACATCTGCTATTTCTTCAAAACTGAACTTTTCCATTTAAAAAAAAGATTCCTCTCAGATTTAAAGGGCAAGTCATCACCTTGGTGGATATTTTTTGGCGCCTATGCAACACTCACTTTTTAATGTTCCCTTTCCCAAAGCTCCCAAATATCCTTTAGGAAAATACTTTCAAATTCTCCCTACGTGATTTTGGAGCGTAATCATAGGCTACACATTGGCTTTACTTTAATGGCAGGAAAACATCTCATCAAGTGGACTTGTGAAAAATAAATTCCCTCAAATTTGGCGATAGCGTTCTTAATGAGCCTGGGAAGAGACATTCCTACTGCTCTTTCATCAGGTGTCTTTGATTCACATTGTGAAATGTGCTGTTATCAGAAAAGATCTCCCTTTGTTTCTATCAGCAGTCTCATTGCAGTCCATTGCAGTGATATGAAAATACATGAAATCAAAATCAGGGCACACAGGATTTCTAAAGGGTTTGACAAGGACCTTCATTCATAAAGCAATTTACAAAGAGATTTCATGTTCATTCACTGACTTTATTCTTACGGTGATTTCAAGGGTCTCATTTTTAGAAGAAAGAACTAAGACTTTTGGAGATGAACTAGGATTCTCGGAAGCCTGATGACCTATTCACTTGGAGGGGAGTGGAAAATCCAGAACCTGCAACCCCGCCTCCTGTCTCAGTAGATTGCTCTCTTCTTTCTGAAACACTTCTTCACTGGGTGTCTAGGAAGCACACATTCTCTTGATTCTTTTCCTATCCCACAGCTGATGCATTCTGGCCCTGTGGTTGGATCCTGCTCCTTTTTCTGATTGCTAAACATGTAGTTTAAGATTCTATGTTTTCCCCTCTTCCATATACTTTCCCAGTATGTAGATACATTTGGTTCTATGGCCTTGCATACCACCCACTTACTAGCTGATATATTCCAACATTATTCTGATAGAATTCAGACTCAAAGGTGCCAAGTTTTTAACAACTTGGCCAATTCTGTATTCCCAGAGTTTAAAATGATGCTAGAAACTTGCACTAAATAAAGGATTGAAGAGTGGATGAAAACATAATTTCAAATAAAAAACACTTGGATTTAAAATGCATTGTTTTTGATATCAGTAGTGTAGACAAAGGCTTCTGGATCATAGCATGATTGATATCTGGGGGTGGATGATTCTCTGTTGGTTACAGCCTGTCCTGTGCATTGTAGATGTCTAGCAGCATCCTTGGCTTCTAGTTGGCAGGTGCCAGTAGGAGCTCTCAGTATGACAATGAAAAAGCTCTCCAAATATTGCTAAAAACATCCAGGAGGGAAAAATCTTTCCTACTGAGAACTACTAGGCTAGAGGAAAATCAGTTTACTTGAAATAAAATATCAAGATCCCAATTTCAGCTGTTATGACAATTTATTTACCTTTGTGAGTCTCATCTATATATCAAGGGTTAGAATACCTACCTGGCAGAGCAGTCATAAAGGTTAAATAAATTCATGTGTCCAAAAATGTGACCAGCAGAGTGGTCAGTTAATGTCCTTCCTGGCTCTGAGACTGACCTGCTTTAGGTCACAGCAAGTGCTTCAAAGTTTCATTGCTAGTTTCAAGCTCCAGTTCTCTCACTACTTCTCACTGTTTTCAAAATCTGAAATCCTTTCTCTCCCAGGGCCCAGTGTCTGGGTCTTCTTAGTCACTTCTATTATTTGGAATCCCCTTGTAGCCATCCTTCTACCCACCTGTTTTCTCCATTCTGAATGCTTTCTCTGGTTCTGGTTCTTTTCTGGTTCTCCGATTTCATTCCGGGCTTTTTCCCTCCTTAAGCAATTCCCATCCTGTCCCCTCACCAGCTACCTGAGCTTGAACAAGGTAGCCTGCAACTCACACAGCATCCACAGTGGTCGGGAAGCAAACCAACATGCCTGGGATGAATGTCATGGTCTCTAACAACACAAAGATCACTGCCTCTCTGGATCTCGACTTCCTGTCTTATAAATTAGAAGGTAAATTTACTTAGCTGTTAGTTGCAGTCATTATTCTCCTTTGATCATGAGATAAATATCTATTAGCATTTCTGGAACCAGGTGACCCCCTAGTTCCCCTCCAATTTTCACATTTCATGACCAGATTCCAAACACAGTGGTGAGAAAATTAAAGGAGACGGAAAAATTTTCAAGCAGATTTCCGGTTTCTTCTTCCGCCCCCACTTTGGTTGCTTTATGGTGTTGATGGGAGAGAATGGCCCAGGTCCAGAGCTGAGGGTTGGACTTGGGCAGAATCTGCCTCTTTCTGGTATTTGCATTGTGATCTTCAGTTTAGTTGCTCTTTCTGAGATTTCGGGCACTTCTGTTTTCCCCAGGAAGTAGCTCTTAAAATGTGTGGGAAGCGCCAAGCAGTAGCATCTGACACAAGACAGCCCTTTGTTAAATGTTGCTCTCTCTGACTTTTTCCTTCTAAGACTAGTAACTTTATTTAACCCATACACTATATAGTAAAAAGTATGTTTGCCAATTTTATACTATGCAACATAGCACTAAACTCCTTTTCAAAGAAGTCTGTTTTACTAACCTTTACATTTCCCTATATCCTATTCTAATATATTGCATTTATTTTCTTATTATAACTATTCAATTATGTTGTACAAATGAACGGGTTTTATCATAGCATTTTAATAATATACAGCATACTGCCTTTGATAGGTATAATTCTGTTAATTACCCATTGGGTTAAATGAACTTGAGATACCTAATAAATTTCAACATACTGAATAAAAAATAAAAATAAATCATTTAAAAGTATAGTTGAAAATAATGAAAAACTGCCCTCAAATATCCAGAAGCATGCAGATTGATCTCGGAGTTCACTACTTGATGTTTTCAACTAGAGTTTGCATGGGTGAGCAGTGGTTTGGTGCAAGACAGAATGAGGTTTGGAGACGAATTGACCTCGCATCTGGTAGAGTATCCGGAAGACAAGAAATATTCAAAAAATAACTACTCATGCTATTACAGCCTGTGTACTGTGCTAGAGTCCTATTTATGTCATTTACAAGCAATAGTTTTGCTTCTGTGAGATTCGTTTTCTTATTGTGTAAAATGTAAATAGTAATGAGGGTGAAATGAAGTCATGAAAGTGAAGGAAAAGAGTAGGTCTGTGCAAATGGTTTATGAATCATGCGTCGTAGACGTTACTGTTCTAGAATTTCTGTTCTCCCTTGGGCTTCGGTTGCTACTTGTAAAATGGTTAATAAATACACCTAGATTTTGGACAACTATAGACATATATCACGTAATACACAACCAGCTTTCAGACCAGCTGGAAGTTGTAACAGTGGTGTGAACTCAACAGTGGGCATCATCAGACCCATTCTGATGCCCACAGCTGTGTGCAAGAGCAAGTCACCTTACCTTCCTGAGTCCTCATGTGCACACACCCAGGGAATAGCTGTTGTCTAGGATCTTTTCCATTTCTAAAAGTCTCTGGCTTTGAACAATCTTTCCATTCTTAAGAGCATATGATTAGATGAGGGTCTACCCCAGATATTGGCCAGTGAATGTTAGGTATGTCCCCTTAATGCATAAGAAGTGATGAAAAATATAAGGAAAGTTAAGTGTGGATATTTAGGGGTGGAGGGGCTGGAAAGAATGTGTTGGTGAAGTAGAGGAAATGAGGGAGTAACAAGTTGATCAACCACTGCTACAACTATTCCCAAGTCACTTTTCAAATATTTTATATATTCTCATAACACCCTGAGAAAAATTGCGTTCATAGCTCTGCTCTCAACAGAGAAACAGAACAATGTTGAATAACTTCCAAAATGTTAGAGAAAGTAAAATCCTTTTTCCTACGTGTGTGCCGTGGTTGAGGTGGATGGTGGACCTGGGGGGCTTTGGAATCCACCCAGGATATGAGTGGGACACAATTCTGGATAATCCTGTATGGAGCCTGATGTGACTTTGGAATCTATATCTGGCCCTTGGTCCCTTTCCCTCTGGTACTGTTTCCATGATCTGCTACCTAACCACCAAGAACCACATTGCTTTGTTCCACCACACCCTTCCATCATGACATTCCTACCTGGGAGCCAGAAAACCACAGGCTGAATCTTCTAAGACTTTGAGCCAAATTAAACCTTTTCTCCTTTAAGTTATGGGTAATGGGAATTGTGTCTCAAAAACAAGAAAGCAGACGAATACAATGTGCTACCAAAATCTAACCTCTTGTCAGCCAGGGACATTATTATTCATTCACCTGAGGTGTTGGGTCTCTGGGATTTCCACTCTGTCTTCCCTAGCCCGGCCTCTGCGCCAGTGCCAATCGGATCATTTTGTTCATCCTCAGAGTCCTGGACTGGCCTTCAAGGAAAAGTCCAGAGATCTTACTACAGATTACAAGGTCCCATGGGAGCTGGCCCTTGCCTTCATCTGCAGCCACATTTTTTAACATCTGCCTTTTTAGTTTACATTCCTTGAGAACCTCTTCATTTCATAAGTTTGCTAGACTGCCTCCACAAGATTTAGATGTGTTCCTGCGCCTTAACAATAAGATGGTAAGGTTGGCAAATCTAAATCAATGAATCATAGCAGTTCTCCCTGTCTCTCTCCAACTATCTATCATCTATCAACTCCCTATCTCTGTATCTATCTAACCACCCATCTCCCTGTCTATCTAATAGTAGCTAACATTTATTAAACACTAATGATATTGAAACCATTGTAACCACTTTAAGTGAATGTTTTTCATGCAAACTCCACACAGGACTATGAAATAAGTGTTTTTGTTTCCATTTTCCTGATAAGAACTCTGCCTTGTGTGAGGGTCATGTGCTTCCCAATGTCACACACGCAGAAAGTGGCAGGTCAGGATCTATGGCCTGGATATGAGCCTGCATGCTTACCCACATGCCCTGTGGTCAGTTATGCAGTGACAGATAGTGATGGACACCATGAAGAAAAGCATTGTAGTCTTCCCTGTGACACTCAATGGGGGCTGGAGGAGGCACTGACATTTGCATAAGTGTCTTTGAGTAGTGATCTTCTCACCCATTTGCCTTTCAACCCCTTCCCCTCACACACACCAGTATGCAGAGTGACCTCCCACGGAGAGAGGAATTTCCCTTTCTTCAGTAATCCAGGATGTTATTTTCTCTAGTTAGAAGACCTGTCTCCCTTCATCAGGCTAACACCTGCTCTTTCACTTGTTCATTTGCTAATCAATTATTGAGCCTGCTACTCTTTCAGACCCTACAGGACTCTGAGTCTGAGGAGATACACACACACCCTCTGCCTCTGGCGCTCACCGTCTGGAATGAGCTGGAGCTGGACAGGCTCATGAACAGGGGTGGGCAAGACACCTGGAGCACTGGGCTGCCTGTGAGGAGGGCCGAGGGAAAGGGGAATGTAGCCTGGCTGCTCCCTAAAACATCACCACCATTTTGCAATAAAGAAAATTCTATATGTAATGTATATTTTTAGGCGTAAGATCAACTCTAATCAGACTAGCTATGTGAAGGCTGTAGCAAATTTTTCTCAGTGCAATAAGCTCTTTTATTTTTTTACTATTTCCTCCTCTGTTGTCCTCCCTCTCAGCCATCCTCCTCCTTTCTTCCTTTATTCTTGTCTTATCACTCCTCAGATGTGACATAAATATCTTTTTCTCCACCTCCTTGCCAGCCACTATGCTCATTATCCCGCTGCACAGTTCTCCCACCAAAGCTTCCTCTTGAACCGTACATGTCCCAGGAAGGCTGAATACCCTTCATTCTGCTTCACTTTCTCTCCAGGAATTGATAATCCTCCACGGGAAGGTCTTTGTGTGTCTCCCCGCTGGACTGTGCACCCCTGAGCGTGGGGCTCAAGTAGAGAATTTGGGGCAGTGCCTGTACGTGGAGTATACACCATTACTGAATAAGGTTCCGTATACAAATAAAATATATTCAGGAAGAAAACACTGTGAATGCTTTGGAAGAAATTATGCAGAAAAAGGGGCTCAATTATGCAACTGTTCTCTTACAACCTGAACTGTTCTAAATTTTATAAATTTTATGGTTATGCATTTTAGGAAAGCTGACTATCTACAATAAGATAAAATGAATATATATAAGGGTTGCATGATTCTTGTGGGTAAGCAACCGTATTCTGATTACAAACCATCAGTTTAGCTAAAAGGAAGCTAAGACTTACAAAGTCTCTGATATTTGCCAAGGGTCCCATGGAAAATTGGGAATGGGTAAAGGACTTGGAACCAGATTTTTTTTTTTACCTCCAAGGCCTTTGGGTTTTTTTTCCAAGACACTGTCTGTCTTTAGAGTAGCTTCTCTTTTTTATATGTATAGTTTTCCTATAAAGACCATCTGAAGGGTCTCTCAAGATATTTTTAGGTTTCCTGAGATATTGTTCAGGTGTCTCATCAATGGCAGAAAACACATGACATCAGTTAAAAGGAGAGGTTTATATGGTTCACAGACTCACAGGATTGACTCTTTCCCTCCAAGGCAGGAGCAGCGTGGCACGAGGGCATTGTGAAGGAAAGCTGCTTAGTTCATGGTGGCCTGGAAGCAGAACAGAAGAGCAGTATCAGAGAGGACAGGGTGAATGCGCAGACATCCACAAGCATTATGCCTCCCTGACCCACTCCAAAAAATTTAGAAGTGTGCTTTCTGGATCCCTTGGGCAACTCCCAAGCCAGTCAAGTTGATGAGAATTTACCTTAACCTTCACACCTGGCAAATGCTAAGGACATGGTCCTCTCTATATGTTCCTTTTTTATTCATTCATTTATAAATACAACCATTTAACAATTAAGAAAATCTTCTATGATTAGGTATAAAATATCACTTCTACCATTTTGGAGCTCACGATCAATGGATGAGCCAGACACTAAACACACTGAGAGAAGAACAGATTTATAACAAATTGGGCTGAGTACTAAAGGAAATGAATAAGATGATAGCAGAGAATAATGAAGAGTTCTCCTGGGAATCAAGAAAGGCTACTTTGTGAAGGTGCCATTGGGACTGGGATAAAAGATAAGAAGAACCAAACATAAGCAAGGTAAAGGAAACATGATTCAGGCAGGGAAAAAGAAAGAACCAGCATGTTAATGAACTGGCAGAAACTCCACAGGGTGGGTGGGTTTAAAGTAACTAGACAGGAGGCTGAGATGTAAACCAGAGCAAGACTGCATAAGTCCAAATGGACTTTTCATGGCCTCCACAACTTTGGATCTTTGTCTCAGTGCCAGTGGGGAACCTTGAAACCTTCTTTTCATAGAGATAAGTGATGGGACACTGGAATTTTAAAAGATCACTGTGGTTTCTACGTGAAAATGAATTGAGATGGCCAGCAATGGCATATACAAGGACACCACTTAGGAGGCTATAGAGTGACCCAGCTTGCCAACGTGGGTGTTGCAGATGGCTCAGTTGTTCTGTGGATGTGGGATGCATTTCGGTTTTGTAAGTGGGGGGTTGTAGTGTGAGAATGAGGGACAGGCGAGAGAAGGGCTCACTAGTCTTCATGAACCCTATTCTCCTGCGGATTTCACAAGCAAGGAAGGTACATATTTACTCTGATGCTGCTAGAAGATCATTCTCAACAGCTCCTGCCATGAGCACAGACCCTCACTAAGATGCTAAAGTAAAACAAGGTTAAATTGTGAAATGCTGTGGAATGTAAGTCAGATGCCACTTCCTAAGGAAAAGGCAGAAAGTCACATTCAGGATAAGGTCAGAGAGGCATTCATTCATTCCTTTTTAATAAAACTGCCACAAATAACTCACTGACTTGATGTGGAGGAAAATACATGCTGAAATTTTTAACTTGTGGTGATATAAGTTCAGCAAAAAGGTGGATATTTAAAACTTTTAAAACATTTCAGGAAACACATTCATATAATCACTTATAATTATATCTCTATGGCAATAACTTAGCATTTCATGGCCCAAGACAAATGAAAGTTGATCATTTGCTCATCTTGAGGCAGTGAGAGAGAATGTGGCACAGCTGCTCTGTTCTTGCCTCTTGTACAGTTAGGAAAGCTGAATGCTTCACTGACCAGGCCAGGATGTTTGTGCTTGCTGGGAAATTCTGACTCGGTCCACACACCACCCCCGTCACATTACCAGGACCGATGGAGAAGCAAAACTGTACACATCATAGTGGCCAATGTGTATGTACTTGTTAATTTATGTTAATTTTCACAATAACCTGCATAGGTTTGTTATTTCTGTTTTTGAGAGGAAAAAGGCTCAGAGATTTTAAAGGACCTGACAGGGCCCACAATCAGTAAGAAGAAGAAGCAGAACTGAATCTCTAAAACCTGTGGTTTGTCTCATGTCTCTCATTCAAATACCCAGTTTAACTCACTTCTCCACTGACCCCCGTTCTAAAAGTGAAAGGATACTCAAATATTCCCAGAAAGTGAAACATTCATAATAGCATTTGGTTCTCAGCTCATTCTAATAAATCTTACATAATAGAGCTATTGAGCCCACTTTTCCCACTGCTCCTACATTTTCCCCCAGGGCATTCAGGCTCCTCACCTTGGAAGCAGAGTATGAACTTGCCTATTCCTTGGCTCTGGGTTTCTGAAGCAGGAAAGGCTTGGAATGCATGGATGTCTACATTTTCTCTCTTGTGCCCCCTACCATTACTGGAGAAGAGAGGATGCTGCCTTCAGCCTGTGCCAGATGATAGAAAGGAAGACCTCCTGTATCAGCTGATAAATATTGGGGCAGGTCAAGAACCAAGGGGCGGACTTGGGAGTGACCCTCCCATCTTCAGGAGGCTGCAGCCCAGCTGTGAGTTTGAGTACAACCTTGTGGAATCCCTGGAAGTAGAAATGCCAAAATTCTGACTCACTGAGGAAGACAGGACAAAATGCTATTCTATACCACTTATTTCTGAAGCAGTCATTTCCTGTGCAGCAGTAGACAATTAATAGAAATGGTCACTCTTTCCAAAGCCCCCAAGGTGTAATACTGCCCTAACAGTTTATAATAATAGTTCTTAAGTAGTTACAAATATTTTCCACTTTTGTAGCATATAAACACGTTGCTTGCTTATGCTCACTTGATGGTGGGATTCATGATTTTATCCACAACGTTCTGCCTCAGTTAAAGGTACCAGACATCCAGGTGCTGACTTTTGCCTAACAGTCAGTGTAGAATGATAGAAGGGTCTGGACTTTGGAGACAGAAAAACTGGATTTTTTTTTAAATTTTAAAGGTATATGTTAATGAACTTTGACAAAGGATGCTTGCCTCTAAAAATAATTTAAAAAAATAAAAGCACCAGCAAAAATGAAGAACTTTCAATCATCCTGGAAATGTCTCATAACTAGTCCTGCTCAACCTCCACTACCACCAGGCAGTGTTCTGATTTCAATCATGATGGCTTAGTTTTGTCTGTCCTTGAGCTCCAAAAGGAACCTTTCCAGTGACTTTCATTTGGTACAGTGTTCTCAAGATTCATCCACGTTGGTGAGGTATCAGAGTTTCATAGCATTTACTACTAGTTAGCATTTCACTGAATTAATATGGTGTCAGGTGTTTGTGGTGGATATTTGGGTTGTTTCTAGATTGGGATTATTAAATTAACATTTTACAAATACTTGTGGACTAGTGTTAGTTGGATATATCTTTTCATTCATTTTGAGTAAATTAATTTGTTTTGAGTAGAAGTGGAACTTCTGAGTGGTAGTATAGGTAAGTGGTAAATCGTGTATTTGTAAGAAACTGCCAGGTTTCCAAAGCAGTTATGATTTCATTACCAGCACAGTGTATGAGGGTTCTGGTTATTCCACATCCTGCCCAATATTTGGTATTATTCTTTAAATTTTAGCCATTCTAGTATGTGTACAGCAATATTTCATATGATTTAATTTGATTTTCCCTGATGACTGGGGAATCTGTATATTGATTTTTTCAGTCACATATTTTCTTTTACCAAGTATCCATTTGAGTCTTTGGGCCCTTTTTATGACTTTTTAAAAGATTATTAATTTTTAGGGATAATTTTATATGATAGATGTGTTTTGTCAGATACACATCTGTGAATTCTCTCAATCTGTAATTTTACTAAAAGGCTTTCATAAATAACCAGGAGTCTTTAATTTTGATAGTCTAACTTATTTGTCACTCCCCCCCCTTTGGAGTTAGTACTTTATGTACCTGTTTCAAGAAATGTTTGCCTACCTAAAGTTTTAATATATTTTTCTGTATCTAAGGTAAGAATATCTTCTACGTATATGTCCATAATTCATCTTAAATTGTTTATCATGTAACTACCAGTGTTGAATTTTTTTCATCTCTCCATGCATTGACTAGATTTTCTTTTCCATGTTAAATTGCTGAAGCATTTTAAGCCAATTGATTCAAATATGTAGGTCTGTTTGTGTATTCTTTCACTCTGTTCTATTGATTTTTCTATCCTTAGGCTAATATTACACCATTCTTGTTGCTGTAGGTATATAGTCAGTCTAGTAATCGTATAGCATGAGCCTTCTAGGTTTTCCTTTTTTAAGATTATTTTGTTTTCTAGGCCTTTGTTTTCCCATATAAATTTTAGATTAAAATTTTCCATTTATAAAAACCTCTTACAACTTTTGTGTAAATTATGCTGTTCAAGTCATTTGCCCATTTCATGTAAGCTATTGAAATTATTTGTAATATTCTTTTATTATGTCTTTACTGTCTGTAGGGTCTGCACTGTTTTCCCATCTTCTATTAATTCACAGTTTCTTTGTATTTATCCTGCTTTAGGTTTGTTCAGATTTTTAGCTCTATACACTGATATTTCCATAAAATTTGAGATATTCTGACAATGTTTTTCTTGAAATATTTTCTCTGCTATATTTTGTCTGTCTTCTCCTTTGGAACTTGTATGCACAAGGTAGATACTTGATATCATGCACATATCGCTGAGGCTCTTTCTTTTACTTTTACACTTTATTTCTCAGTTTGAATTAGTTCTGGAAATTGATTTCAAGTATATTGATTCTATCTTCTATCATGTCTAATATGCTAATTCATTAAGTCAGTTATGTTTAATTATAATTTTCAGTTTTATAGTTTCCAAAAAATTATTTTTCAAAAAATAATTTTTTTACTTCTTTGCTGAGATTCCCTATCCTTTCAGTTGCTATGTCTATATTTTTCTTTACATCCTTAAATACATTGCTAAGACCTGTTTTAAAGTCACTCATGCTAATTCCAATGTTTGAATTATCTTTGGGTCAGAATCTGTTGACTTATTTTTCTATAGATTAATGCTCATCTGTGACTTTCTTCACGTGTTTACCAATTTTTGAGTGAATGTTAGACATTCTAAAAGATACACTGGGAAATCTGTATCATGCTTTCTGTTTTTAAGGGGTATTAAATTCTGTTTTGGGAGGGAGGTGTTAATTTTTTTTGAATTTTATTTTAAAACAAAGAGAAAAGTCAGAAAAGAACACAAAGCAAAAGGTATAACCAACAACAAACTCAAAACAATGTCAATATAGCTTTCCACAACAGAATGAAAGAAATTTAACAATGGTTGTTATATTGCATATTTTTCTTTTCTTTTTCTTTTTTCAAAGAAATAAAAGAAAATTTAAAAGAATAGACAAGCAGAAAAGGGTAGAACAATACCAAATTCAAGGCATTCAAAGTAAAAAATTCCCATCATAGAATCACTAGTTGATACATTACTCATTGTTGTCTCAAAAAATAGTTGCCAAAGTTACAAAATCAAAGCACAAATAGTGGCTAGACACTCAAACTTTGACAGTGCAAATCCTTCTGTTCAATGTTCCAACAGAAATTCAGTAATATGGTCAACTATCTTACACACTATACATTTCATTATACTCTTTAGAGCACTTTCCTTCCCTTTCACTTTCACAGTATCTATCATACACTTTGGATCCCACATTGGGTCAGTTTTTGTTATTTTTTACACTAAAGAGATAATGTGATATTTACTCATGTGAGTCCTGTTTATTTCACTAATGAGGATATTTTCAAGTTGGCTCCATTTACCTATAAAGGCCAGAAGATATCATTTTTTAAGGCTGAGTAGTATTCCATTGTAGAAAAATACCACATTGTTTTCATACACTCTGCAGTTGATGGGCATTTTCGTTGTTTCCAAGATTTAGCTATCACAAATTGTGCTGCCATGAACATAGGTGCACATATATCTCTGTGACCTGTGGAAATCAGTATGGAGATTTCTCAAAAAAACAGGATTGGAAATTCCATTCAATCCAGGTATTCCCCTCCTGGGTATTTTCCCAGAAAAATTGAAAACATCATGGGGGTGTTAAATTTTTAACAGGTACTCTCAGATTTCCAGGTATCACTTTCTATTTTCTTATGCCTGGTTCATTCTCTTTTTGTCTTTATCATTGGGATTGATCCTGAATCGAGACCTGGTCTTTGTGTCTGTAGTTGGTCCTGGAACTTTTAACTACTTGCCATGCATGGTGAGCTCCATACTCTGTCTGGCCTGGAACCCCAACACTTCTCAGCAATCTGTGAACTCTGAGTTTCCATCTAACTTCCATCCCACAGACTCTTCTCTGTTAACCCTGTGTGGTCTTGCTCTGTGCATACAAAGTAGGATCCCCCACACACATGGGTCTCAACTTTGTATCACTTTTAGCTCATGCCTCTTTGGTACTCAGTCAAATAAGCATGATCTCTAGCCCCTCAGCTTAGCCATAGCATTTCCCCTGGGCCCCCCTACCATGTGGATCTTGGGGTTGTGCCCATAAGCAGGAAGTGTAGACAAACAGGAGGCTAATCTTGGTGATTCTCATTTCTCCTGGTTTTCAGACCTGACCTGCTTGATGTTCAGTGTCTAGACACATTTTCTTCATGCAGTTTTTATAGTTTTATCATTGTTTTAATCAGAAAGGCTATTTTTGTCAGTTACTCCATTGTGACCAGAGCCAGAGTTTATTGTGATCCCTTGACCTGACATCGTCCTGCTGTGTGAACTTGGGCAAGCTAGCTCATCTTCTGTGTTCTTAGTTTGTTTATTTACAAACAGGGATCATAATATTTAGTTCATAAACTCAGTGAGAATGGCTATTTGCCTACATAGAGATGTTGTAAGAATATATTTAATGGAATCACTCATGTAAATTGCCCAGTAAAAAATATGAGTTGGAGTCAAGATGCAGGACTACATATATGTTGATCCTGTCCCTGAAGCATTGGTAAGCCTGGTGCTCCTGGTCTGTCAGGCAGAGGACCAATCACTGGGCTGGTCCTTGAGGTTTTGTGCTTTCTCCAAGCTGGGGTCGAGAGACTGGCGGAGCTTACTCAGCCAAGCTTTTTGGCACTCCCCAAGGATGGTGGCCTTGCCTGCACTAATGAGTCTCTCCAGTCAGATAGCTTGTAAACAAGCTGTGATTTCTGGTCCAGTGTAAGCTACAGCTGCAGTGGGGAGGCCAGGAAAACAAGAAGCAGGATGGAGACAGATTTATGAAGCTCCAGGGTGGTGTGCACATCTCTGGCTACCTGATTAACTGTCCCATTTATGCATTTTGCTTTCTTTTCTGTAGTGTTTCTCACATCTGTGACCTCATTTGATTCTCACAGAAGCTCCTTAGTAGAAAAGGGCAGAACTGCTTGTCACCATGTACAGAGAAGGAAACAGAGCTTGGAAGAGATATGGTGACTGGACCAGGAACACTCAGCCAGGAAGAATGAATCAGGCTGCTTTGGAATCCATGTGGAAGAAAGCGAGTGATTTTTTTTCCCATGGTCTAGAAACAATCTACAGACACCTTTTTCCTAATAGTGGTCATTGCAGCACAGGCCATTGCAAAGCAAGGCCTTTCCACCTTCACATGCAGTCTGAGGAAGCCAGAGTTTGATGGAACAATAGGCCCTGCTTCCTTGGTCTTTGAAGGCTAAATCAGCAGCTGTGAATGGTCAAACCATTCACTGAAGCTCGGCAGCCAGCTCTGAGCATAGCCACAACATCCTCACGTGTCTTCATTCATTATTTTTCTTCATACCTGCTTTGTCCTAAAACTAGTCCTGGATTTGGATTCCTGGAATCAAAAAGAAGAGGACAATGGAAGCTTTGGAGCATATGTAGCACTCAGGGCCAGACTCCGCTCTGAGGCTGCCAGTCAATCGAACAGGTTTCCATCAAAGAGCGCCTGATAGCGGAGGTGGCGTGAGGCTCTCACCAGGACCACAGATAGTTTCTCTAACCTTAAGCTGAGTCAAACTGTATTGATCAGAATCAGTTGGGAAATGAATTACTGAGGCTGATCTATAAAGAAATTCAATCTGGAGATGGAGCAAACTATCTCCAGGATTCCTTATTAGGCCCTTCACACCACAAGCTAAATAAAGAAAACAGACCCACATACAAAGGGGGGACTTTTTCATGGAATGGAATGACATTGTGGTTGGGGAATATGGGTCCAACTAATACCATGGTAACTGACCACTTTTTAATAACCAACAAACTGATCCCTCTCTAACAATGCTTCCAAAAAGTGTGAATAAAAAGGGACCGTACTAACAAAGAGGGAAGCGAATGAAATTAAACCCCTAGCTCTGTTATTTCAGTATCCATGAGATGAGAGTGTGATTCTGTCAGAAACTGCATTCTACAAAGACTCCAGACTGTTACCTCATTTAATTGGGAGGTGGAAAGAGTGTGGGGAAAGAGGGAATCTTCTGGGTGAGGGGAAACCAGCAAAAAGATCGAACACTCAATTTCAAAATTGCTTAGCAAAAGAAATTTTAATTGCTGCCTTTGTTATAAAAGATTAAAGGTAGTTATGTCCTGGTGTACCTCACTTAAGGCGATCAATATGTTCCTGAATAGTTACGTGCAAATCAAATTTTTGTAAATCAAATCCAATTTTATATGTCCACAGAGAGGCCTGCTGTTTCAAGGAACCCCTTTAGTGAGTCTTTTTGTAAGAGCTAAAACCATCCCTTAATTTATTGGATTGTTAGCATTAAATTTTTATAGATTATCATAAATTGAGTCAATAGAACATAGACCCTCTCTTCAATATTAAGGAGAATGGGTTTGAAAATGAAATGGTTTAGTGAACAGTATATCACAACCACTAGCACCTCCTATGATAGGTTAGCAGATGCTGAGGTTCCTTCTTGTGTTGTCTACATTTTCTGATCTCATCATGAGCAATGGGACCATTGTTTAGTGTTAGGATAATGAAACTTTTAAGAGAGAATCAAAGTGATACTTAGACTTTTAAGAATGATCTGGTCCAACTGTCACAGCAGAGATTTCTCTTTGCAACATTCCAGAATTATGGCTGTTTAGGCACTGCTTAGATGATGTTTGAATGTGTTGTGGCCTTCATTTATAAATTTGTTCACTAGACATTTATTGAGTGTTAACTATGGAGAAACAAAGTCCTCCTGAGGAAACAGAAGAAAAGACTAAACACAGTGTACTCACCTTTCATAGGCTTTCCTAGAAAGGCAGATATTTAATAATAGCACAAATAATCTGTGTGTTCATGTTGTGATAAACACTATGAAGTTTACCTGTAAGATATTCTATGTCTTGAATATGTCCCACAAAGTTCCTGTGTTAAAAACTTGATCCCCGGTGCAATGGTGCTAAGAAGTAGAACATTTAAGAGGTGATAGGTCCTGAGGACTTTGACACTGATTAATGTATTAATGTCATTATCCCAGAAGGATGTTAGGTACTATTGTTAGGTACTATAGTAGTGGGCTCTTGATAACTGAGTGAGTCCTGTGTCCTTCCCATTAGCTCTCGTGCACATGCTAGCAACAGGTGATTCTTGTCATGTCACGATGCAGTATGGGAGCCTCACAGATGCAGTCTGTCACTGTGAACCTCCCAGCCTCCAGAGCCATGAATTAAACACATTTTATTACTTATATATTACCCAGACTCAAGTGTTGCATTTCAGCAACTCAAAACACACCAAGAAAGGTAAAAGTTGTCAAAACGAAAACATTAAAAGTGGTCAGGAGACACTGTCCCTAAGAAGCTGCACTTCATTAATGACCTAGAGGATGAATAAAGGCTAGGACCAGGGGGAGCAGTTGGAGCCCATTGTGCAAATTTGACACGATTCAATTTATGCTTTGAAAATTTCACTCTGGCTGCCATCTGAAAAGCGAAGTGGAGTAGGAAAGGGGTGGAAACAGACGGCACTGTTGTCAGGGTAGGGGATGCGAGTGGCTTGGGTCAAGGTGCTGGCCACAGAGATGGAAGTAGATTGCCCTGAGAAACTTTCGGGAGTAGAATTAATAGGTCTGGGTGATTGAGAGGATATGGGAGTGAAGGACGGCAAAGGATTGGGAATGTCTGGGATTTTCTCACTTAAAACTTGAAATTTTCTGGTTAATTCCATGGATGTAATTCATTTCTTCTAAGTTTGGTCATCAAATGACATGTGTGGAATTAGGACTAGCTACGTGCCTTTTTCTAGAAACTCTAACAGTTGTCTGACTTCCAGAAATGTAATCTATAGAGCATGTGGTCATAATGAAGCTTGAGGTGCAGAAGGAGACATCACTGTAATTATGATGGATGGTGCAAGAGACAAGAAAAAAGAGAAAGTTCTGCTGCTCGAATTCTGGAAATGAAAGCCTGAGCACGTGCCTCACCTGATCAGATGCTCTGTCTGCAGGTATGAGGGATTGTCTCAGAAGGCATGCTTCCTCCTTTGAGATGAAACCATCAACAAGGTAATGTAGGCTTCCTGGATCAATGGAACCTACTATACTATCCCAAATTAAAGATTGTCCAGCTGCCAAAGGCTCTAGTTCGGTATTACAAAATATAACACTAATTATTTGGGTAATTTAAAAATATCTAGCAGCCCGATCTCTAGAAAGAAGATCGTCACATATTTTCACAGCCTTATCAAAAATTTCACCACAATTTAAATTGATCCCCCAAACCAGACATAAACTAGTCAAAGATCTGAGTTTGGCTAGGCCTTCTCAGAGCTCTTCTGCCCGAGGCAGGATTGTCTCTTAAGCCTGGTGCCTGGATTCCTCTTTATGTTTAGGATAAGAGATAGGTCCTTACCCTGTCTCCTCTAGAGAAAGAGAAAGAAGACACAAGGTAGTGTCCAGATAAGTAGCTCCTGACACAGTATACAGGGAATCAGCATCTTAGTCTATGTGACAGTTTGTTTCACACTTTGGGGATTCCATTTGAGCGGTGATTCACCCTGTGATAGTCATTCCTTGAAATTGTTAACCACGAAGAATGCAAAAAATAATATCTACCATTAGAAAGATATGCAACGTGTCATGTCTTCCTCCCTTTCCCTTAGATGTCTTTTATCACATCTTACCGAAGCTATTTCTGTCCATGGGGAGTTAGCAGGAAGATCACATATTGTACAGAGAGCGGGGCGTTAAATTTATGCAAAGGAAAGGAATGTGTTATGGTAAAAATTATTTATTGCATGGCGTCTCCCTAGAGGGTTAGTCTCTTGTTAGAGCTTTAAGGACAGCAGCTCTATATTTGTCGCGTGGCAGAGCCACTCTCTTGCCTGCCTCCCGATGTCAGTGCCAAGATCCTTTATGTAAAGTCGTGCTGCAAAACTGGCACCTCTAGGAGGCACGATCTGGTCTAACAGAATGTCTTCCCTTATAGCCATTTGTGTTCTGGGAGCCAGAGAGAAAGAAGAAAAATGAGAACAGGAAGGTGTTGAGTGTTCTGGAATTGGGCCACGTTGTGGCAAAGCAACTAGTTAAACAGTGGGACATCCTACTGAGCTCTGAAAATTTTACAGAGTACATGCTGTAGTTTAGCACTGAGTCACTGAGACCTAAGATTCAATCTTGCTTCTGTCACTTGCTAGCTGTGGAGTCAGAGAGAGCTCTTTAGCATTTTGGAGCCTTTATCATATTGCTTGTGAAACAGGAACACTCTACCCACTTGAATTGTGTTATGAGAAGTGAAATAAAGTGTGTGCTCAATAGAAGATGCTAAAATTATATTCTGTCCTTCTCATAAAATTAAAAATTAATTCAACATTTTTCCAAAAAGATTCATTCCCTGGATCATATGAATAGTTTTTTTAGGCAGTAAAGACAGATGCTTGGTGCTCATATTCATGGCTTCTTTCTTCCTTTCTGTTATTGACATTGCATATTGATTGTGTCACTCTTCCTTAAGGATTCCTCAGTATACTTCTCAACACAGTGCTGGTCACTTAAAATCAGAGATGATATATAAAGTACATTTTCCATCTGTGACCTAGATCATATTCATAAACTATTCTGTTAATTATTGCACTTAGATTGTACAGATGGTTTTAATGCACATCAAATGCATAAATGGACCTCCAGGTACTTGGAGGACACTGTGCTTTGGAAAGACAAGCCAACAGATTCTTATTCTTGATTCAAATGATGAATTACAGAATTGCTATCTTACTTTGGGGCATTTGTGTCCCACAGCATATGTTCTTAAAAGGAGAAAGGTGTCAGCTAATCTTTGGCTTCTCATATGCATCCAGCAAACAGTGCTGTTGAGTGAGACCTTCATGCACTATGGGGTAAGGCCTGAACCTGACAGTCAGACGATCTCTACCAGCACCAGTAACGTGACTCTGGAGAAGTTAGCAAACTTACTGGTCTCCGTTTCTCTATCCTCACAGTCACACATTTGCAAATAAGTATAACAAAAACCTAATACCAGAGAAGGGATTCGGCATGACGGGAAAAGAGGAGGAGCCACGCTGGAGTTACTCAGAGAAAATCAACTGAAACACAGGCCATTGAAAGGAAGAGAAGGATATACCTCTGTTGCCAAAATCAATCTGGAATAAGAGACTTGTGGATCAAACAAAACATAGGCATAAGGTTTATAGAATGGCAAAGCAGCCCACAGAGCTGCCTGGGGGGCCTCTTCCTGTTGGCCCAGTAGGAACCACTGTTCAGGGAAGTTCCCAGAAAACTGACTGACTGCAGTAGTGTGGCAAACTCAAGCTACACAGGGTAGAGTTGAGATAGAAAGTCACCCACTTCTTTTGCCTCCCTCCAAACTGAGGAAATTGCAGCCGTTCAGCAAATTTCACTGACACACACAGGAGTGAGAGATAAAGAAGCTGCTCCCTCCCTATGGGCCACCAGATTTTACTCTTTTTGTCCTGCACCATAGCAGCTAACTAGAACTTCTAGCGACAGCAAGGTCGGTGGTGAATGTGGTGAGTGGAACCACATGACTCTTCCTGCCCTGCTTTTAGCAGCATGGGTGAGGAGTGGGATGTGGGATTTAAGGAGCCTATGGGTACAGCAAGGAAACAAGTGGGAAGTCAACACCTCCCCTAGGCTGCTCCCAATGGCGGGAGAGAGGAGAGCGAAGTGGGAGCAGGGGGCCCTTGGAATGGCTCTGCACCGGCTGCAGGGGTAGTGAGTAGCCAGCAGTATTGTCCCAGGTTCTGCTCTTGGCAGCATGAGAGAGAGAGAAAGACTGGCCAGCGGGGTGCAACAGAGGAGGCAGTGCAAGGGCCAGAAGGGGCCAACTGCACACAGGACTTGGAGCAGGCTTGGGCTGTCTCTGACCGAGGGTGCCATAAGTAACTGGGGGAGCAACCCAGGGAGAAACAGGGTAAAGAGACATGGACATAGCTACTGTCGATGTCCAGTTGACTTAATGTAAAGTACTGTGTTTCCTATGTTGTCCTGTTCTGATCTGCTCTGTACTGCCCCCTTTTGTTTTATTGTCTTTCAAAGAAAAAAAAAAAAAAGACATGGACAGGCCACTGAAGGACATCCAGAAAGCAGCTAGCTGAAGACTCTGGCCCCAGCCCCCACATCGAGAGGCCAAGTTCTGCCCCGTACTCAGCACTTATCCTATTGCCGTCTTGGCAGAGTTACCAGCACAGAGTTGGGTTCTGACCTGGACACCACCACAGAACTGTGGACACCAGAGAAATTTTACTGTTTTTGTTTGCTTCATTGTTTTGTTTTCCTTTTTCTGGTGTTGCTGCTATTGTTGTTTAGGCTTTCACTTTTACCATTTGTTTTGTTTTATCTCTTTCATCTCTCTCTTCGCTCAACTACCTTTCTTGATTTCTTGATATTTTCATGTGTATCAGCATTGACTCTAGTCTTTCTGCTTTGCTTTGATATTATTTTTCTTTCTCTTTCATTCTTTCTTTCTTGTCCTGTCCTGCAGTTTCCCAAAGCTCAGACGATCATCCTGTCCTTCAGTCTTGCTTCTATTGTTCTTCTCTTCATTTATCTCTCTATTTTTCCCCATCCCTCTTAAATCAACCTTCCATGCCCCCCGCACACACAGGGTAAAGTCACTCTAGTAAGGAACAATTCACTGGATACAAGTTCCTGGTTTATGTTGGATTTTGTTATTTAACTGTAGATCTGCCCCTATGGTTAAAGGTACCAAATTAGCAGTTACCACAGTTAGGTTGTGCTTGATACTATTTTTACTGCTAAGTGTAATACTTTAGCCAGGGTGACATACCTGTTGTAATCAGTTGTTCTCCCTTGTATGACAACAATGTGATTGTGCGGGGTCATAATCATTACTTCAATCTAGTAGGACCGCATACCAGGCCAAACAGATAGCAACTTCTCATTCTTAATAAATTGGGAAGGTAGGATTTTGGGACAAACACAAGAAATGAGATCCAACAGTATGCTGCATACAGAAAACACATGTAATTCAAAAAAGAAATACATTGACTGAAAGGAAGAAGTTAAACTATCATTATTTGTAGATGACATCATACTCTATAGAGAAGACCCTAAAAAATCCACCAAAAGACTTATAGACTTAAAAATCAAATTCAGCTGCATGTATAGATACAAGGTCAGCACTCAAAAGTTAATAACATTCCTGTACCCAAATAACAAACTCACTGAGGGAGAAATGAAGGAAATCACATCTTCCACAATAGCATCATAAAAATGAAATACTTAGGAATCAATCTAGCAGTGTAAAAGATCTTCACATTGAAAACTGCAGTACTCTGAAAAAAAGAGATAAAAGAAGTTATCAGAAAAGGGAAAAAATCCTTGCACTTTGGTAGGAAGAGTCAATATAGTGAAAATGATCAGACTCTCAGAATTGTTATACAGAGTGAATACAATCCCAATCAAAATATCAATAGCATACCTCACAGAATTAGAGAAAAGAATCCTAAAATTCATCTAGAACTAAAAGACATGAAGAATAGCACAAACAATTCTGGACCACAACAGTAAGGCACAGGTTCTGGCAACCCCTGACTCCAAATTATTCTACAAAATTATTGTGATAAAAACAGCTAACACTGGCAAAGAAAGAAAGAAAGAAAGAAAGAAAGAAAGAAAGAAAGAAAGAAAGAAAGAAAGAGAACAACAATAATCAAATAGATCCTGGTTCAAAGGATCAATGGAACAGATTGGAAGGTGCAGAAACAACTCCAAACACACGCATTCACCTTATCTTTGACAAAGGAGCCAAACACCTACACTAGAAGAAAGACTTTTCAGTAAATGGTGCTGGAAAGCTGGTTTTCCACATGCCAAATACTAAAAGTAAACTCATGGTTCTTACCAAGCACAAAACTAAAATTAAAATGAATTAAACAGTTAAATATGAAATCTTCTGGAAGAAGAATAGGTAGAACTCTTGGAGACATAAGTGTAGGTAAAGACTTTATGAACAAAATCCTGATCATAGGAAATATTACAAAGAATCAACAACTGGAATCTCATAAAAAGAACAAAACGAATAACCGACAGAGTGAGAAAAAGTTTTACCATCTGTTCCTTAGAACTAATATCTAGAATACATAAAGAAATAAAAAATAAGATCTCCAAAATTTAAAAACCTGCTTCCAAAATGGGCATCTGAAATGAATACTTACTTCTCAAATGAAGATTCTATCTCACTCCTGAACGAATGACTATTATCAAGAAATCAATGAATGACAAATGACAAATGCCGGTGAGCATGTGGGGAAAAAGCAAACCCTTCTCCACTGTTGGTGGGAGTCTACACTCCCACCAACTGGTGCAACTACTTTGAAAATCAGTGTGATGATTTCTCAAAAACCTAGGGCCAGATGTTCCATTTGGGCCAATTATTCTCCTTGTTGGTATCATCCTGAAAGAATTAAATATATCATACCATTGCAATATGTCTATACCCATGTTTATAGCGGCACAGTTTGTAATAGATAAATCTTGGAAATAATCACCTCATGAATGCACACAAAAAAGATGTTTTTATACACCAGAGTACTACTCAGTCATAAAGAAGGATAAACTTGAGACATGCTGAATGGCTGCATCTTCAAACCATACTCTTAAGTGAGATAAATGGACATACATGTGGAAATATCACATTGCTTCTCTAGTGAGAGAAACCAAAAGTATAAATAAGGACCAAAAAGTATAATAAATATGAAATAGGAAGAAAATATTCAAATGGGAAGTTAAATGAGTCAGGTAAGAAAGGGAAAAGTAAATCACTGAATTCTGGCAGTCATTTGTGACTCACCATAATTTAACCAAGCTAAGACATTTTCTTTTTAAGCTTATGGGATATAATTAACTAAAGGGTAGAATATAAAACATTTCCTTTCAACACAGAAAGAAACTTTTGTCACTAACAGCTGTCTAAAAATAAAAAGGTCTTCCTGACTGGGTAGTGAGCTCCTAACAATGGAAGTATTAAAATAAAGGTACACAAGTAATAGTCTCCAGTGTTGTACAGAGCTGTGACAGTAGTTAGTAGTATGTGGAAAGAAACTTCTGGAGTCAAACAGTGATCTCCTTCCAGACTTATCACAAAGGTTAATACACTGATAATTACTGTGCTGCTACAAAAAGATATGCCATGCATAGTACTTTACAAATGTACTGGACGAGAGAACCCTCCTCTTCCCTGCACTTCATCACCCTTAGAAGAACATCTTACAATGCAAATGGTTTTTAAAACTCAATTTAGAGCTAGGTACGGCGGCACATGCCTGGAACCCCAGTCCACTGGATACTGAGGTGGAAGGATTCCAAGTTTGAGTCCAGCCTGTGTAACTTACTGAGACCCTGTCTCAAAATTTTAAAAATCTTATAAAGGGCTGGGGGTGTAGCTCGGTTCAAAGGTCAAATGCTGGTTGACAGCTTCGTAACTGTGACTAGGTTCAGACCAGACACACTTAGAGGCTCCTTAGGCACTGCATAAACCAGTTATGATCTGAGCCCTGGAGGAGAATCCCTAAGATTCCTTCACAGCAGGGCTGCCATTTGGGATGAGCAGGATGAGTTTGTTTGAATTTGGCCCCACTTCTATGATTTTGCCTTGGGAAGGTTATCAAGCCTTTTTTCGCTGAGGATTTGTGTCATGAGAATTCATGCCTTACTCATTCTGGAAAACTGACAGCCACATCTTTGAACATTGCTCTCCCAGTCTCTTCGTTTCCCACTTCTACAATCACACTAGTGAGTATGGTTTCCTCATCTCTCCACCGACCTTCTTGTGCTTCCTCTGGTATGTTCTACCTCTTAGTCCCCTGGGCTCTGTTCTTCAGACTGATCTTGCCATTCACTTACCAGCCCCTCAGCTCTATCTGGTCTGATGTATAATGGATTCATTGGATTTTTAATATCAGGAACTTGATTTTAAATGTCTCCTTATTCAGTTTCCTAATCTGTTAAAGTAATCTGACTTCTCTTATAGGATCTTAATGCCTCCTTATGGTTACTAGTCTTCTGGTTTTGTAATTGTTGTTGTTGAATACTTTTAAACATCTTATTTTGTAGTCCCTTTTGGACCATTCTGTTGTCTCAAAGTTTTGCAAGTGTTCGCTGCCCTGGTGCTCATGATCATTAATACTCTCCCATGGTGAGTCACTTTCTCATATATTTTGCACATGTTTATTCTTAATTCATCCTCAGTGAAGGCTAATGTTATGTCTTGTGGGAAAATCATGTGTTATGCGAGTTGATTCAGTGCCTCTAAGCACTTTGTTTTGGCTCCTGTCAAAGGCTCTAGGGGTATTAAAAACTAGAAACTGCGTTTTATATTAATCTGTTGGGTTAGAATTTTTGAACTATTTATATAGTGCAGTTGAGTTTCCAAGCCTTTCTGCAATGAACGGTTAGCGTTTTGATTATCCATAGCACCTCAGCTTTGGAAAAACTCTGTAAATTCTCACTGTTGCTTGTAGTATTTTTTCAAATTTCATTTTCACTAGGAAATTATTTTTTTAATCATTAGAGTTTTATGCAGTTTCATTGACATTTCACTTATCACATGTTCCAGATCTTATCTCCTATATCTATATGAGATTGAAAATATTCTGACCTTTTTTTAAAGTTTGAACTGCCCATTATTCACTAGGGATTTCCCAATGTAAGATTTTACATTTCTTATTCTGGCTTTCTCAATTCCCTCTTTGTTTGTGGCCCTTAATGATTCTCTTTTCTTAGAAACTAAGATACGTGTGTATACTTTAGCTTTCTGAATTATCATCAAACATAATCCATCATTTCTTTTAGAATGTGTGATGTATGTAACAGGACACATTTGGATGACTTCAGACTGCTTATTAGCGCATGCACCAGAACCATGCCTGAAATTTCAGCTTTCATAAAATTTATCTAATAATTTCTACTTCATTGTTTAATATGAAGATTAAACAGATAATGGTCCTAATGCACTCAATATAGTGTTACCAATATATTAAATGCTGAATAAATATTGGACATTATTATTTAACATTTAAAACACAAATATTTGGGAAGATAACTGCAAATGTTGGAAGATAATAGCAAGTGACAATGATGGATCTGTTCTTTCAGCTAAACTTTCTGGGCTTCTGACCTAAAGATATAGTTTGGGGAGGGTCATTGGTTTCTTTTTCCATTCTCTTAGCTTCTAAGCAGGAACTAGGACCAGCTTTTGTAATTGCAAAGAAGAATTTAAATGCCCCAGTGCAGAATATGTGATACTCTATAGATACCTACAAAAAGAAGGAGGCATGAAGACCTGAACTTAGAAACACTGTTAGCAATAATCAGACACGGACCGGTAGCCAGCAAGTTAAAATAAGAGTAAAGCAGATAGCAGAAAAGAATCAGGGTCCTCTTCAAGATGCTCTAGATGCAGAGATGGACTTTGATAAAACAGAAGAGAACTTGTGCTGTGACAGAAAATAAGCCACACTGCCTTGGACAGGTGGTCAAGAAGAACAAAGGTGAGAGGGTTGTACTTTCTATGAGATATCAAATCCAATGCTTTGCTTAACGGAGAGTGTTGGGAAGACTAATTTCCTAACTCCTTTCCTTCTGTGGTTCTAAGTTAGACTCAGCCAAGAAAGGAACATAAGGTGGAAAGATAACAGAGCTATTGCATTCAGATATTTCTACAGTCATTCCTTACCAGGAACGGTCTGGGGAAGACTAGGAGGTCTTTTCTCTCCATGCTCTTCTGCACACAGCTCATCTTCCCAGCTGCTGAACACAGCCTAGACACATGGCTGTGATTCCGAAAGGCACCAGCACACATGCTGGGCCTTCCCAAAGACAGTGGCTCAGAGACTTCTCCTCCCACTTCAAGGACCGGGCTTGTGAGTGATGTTAGATTTCCTTCCAGCTTTTGATTTGCATGAAGTTGGCCTCTGAGAACAAGTTCTCTGATGCTTCAGCTCTGCTTTCCAGCTGTCCTCTTTCCAGGGCCACTCTCCTGTGGAGCCAGGGCTTATAATGAGCCTCTTATTTCTATAACACCTGCAGAAGGTCTCCTTCCCAGACCCAATGCAGAAGTCACACCTGGCCCACAGAACCCTGCACAATCAGGACTCCACATGCCCTGGAGCCTTGTTATGAACTGTTCCCCCACAATCACTCTTTCCCACATTTCCCAAAACAAACCACATCATATTCGATCTTGGAGTCATTCATGTTAATCTTTTAAACAACCTTTGGGTTTGCTTCCTCGAAAGCAAGAGGGCAGGATAAAGGCAAAAGAAATGACACTTTTCCCCTTTCAGGTCTCAGCCTAAATGTCCTATCTTCATCGAAGTACTTCTCAACCACCTGCCCCAGATTTCTCCTATTTGCAGTCACAACAGTATCTTTCCTGTCACTGCAGGACATCTGTGTATATTTCTATGTGTATGTGTCTGTTCTCATGTCCCAGACTGTGGTGTTCACTCTTGTACTGGTCACTAGTGATGCCTGGCGTACATTAGGGGTGCAATCCATTTTTGTTGAGTAAATGATTAAATTGGCAGAACTGGGTCCCTGAACTGGTTTCTAATGTCACATCATGTTGCTGTTACCTTGGTGATGACAATGCCAGAGGTGGAACAGGTGGATACAACTGGGTCAGTGCATTTTTTCATATTTCAGTCTTTCTGGACTGAACCCCTAAAACAGACAGACAGGTTTTGCAAGGTCAAAACTTGGAATTAGCTTGGGCGATAGACGCAAGAGGAATTTGAAAGGCTGCAAATGCCTGACTGAGATAATAGGGAATCCAAGGAGCCTGGGTGAAATGGGAGGACATAGGCGAGGGAAAAATCTCCCAAAGATTCTGTGGCAAAGGGAATTGGAAATGAGAAATGTCTACCAGGGGATATATATATTTTCTTAATTTTGCTGAGGGTTGTGCTATGTAAATTTTCTCCATTCCATAATTGTCAGTTAATCCACATTACTCACTAATGCTTAGGTACAAGAGGATTCTTTAGGGGGAACGGAACAGCTGTTGAAGTCTGCAGCCAGGTGGGTAATGAGATAAACTAGAGACGGTACATGTGGGCAGTGGGTTTGAAGAATGGGGTTGTTATTGACATATGGTTTGCACTCCATAATGCTATGTACCAGGTAGAAGTTCAAAGAAATCTCACACTGAGACACACCAGGACTTCTATCCTAACTTATACTGAAGAAAGCAAATTAATGAAAGCTACCCAACACTTTTGCAGTGTAAGCATCCTACTTACTTTATGTATCTGAATCAGCACAGCTTAAGATGTGGGTGTCATCAGACCCCAGTGATCATGGTTAAAATGAAAGGCTACTGTTCCTTATCACTGTTATTGGTGCCTAAGACTTCAGGGTATTGAATACATCCTCATCGCTCTTTATTTATTGAGTTTTTTTTTTATTTTGAGAAAAGGTGGCTATGTTGTGCAGATTTACATCAAACTTGCAAACTTCCTGCCTCAGCTGTCCATCAAGTTGGCATTACAGGTGTGCCCCAGCCATCGTGGCTTTCCTGCAACTTCTTGATGATCTTTCTCAGACTAAAAAGTAGTGCCAATTCTTCCAAGCCAGCTGCCATGCGAAACGGTTTAGTTGACATTCCTGGTTGATGAGAAAATGCTATGGTTTGAATAAGGTTTGTCCCCCAAGGTTTCATGTGCACAAAGCTTGGTTCCCAATGTGATAACTGAGAAGCAATCACAATGGGGTTCAGTGGGGGTGATCACTGGGGCGCCACACTTCGGCTGGTTACCATGAGAGCAGGTCACTAAGAAACAACTTTAGCTTTCGCAGTGACCTCTGTGCCATCTCCCTCCATGTGGCTTTTTGCCTTCTTCTGCATGTGCTGCTCATCTGTCTCGCACGTTGCTTCAGCTAGGCAATGCCATCTGCCATGTTGTGACTGTCCTCATTGACAACCAGATGTGCCCCAGGAAGCAACTGTAAACTATTACTGACATGTCTGGGAAGAAGTACATAGAGGAGGTCATAACATAGCGAGAGAAAAATGCAGTGACCAGTATTCACAGAAGGAAACTCACTTTTTCAAAGAATTTGAAACCCTGCCTGTGCTGTAAGGAATTTTTGGCATTATTGATTAAAAGATGCCCAGGCCATCCAAAGCATATTCTCCTAGAGCACAAAGTTGAACAGGGTTCTGAGTTCCCTTCTGAGAATGGCAGATAAGGGAATTTGTTCAAATGACAATGCCTGTCTTTGCAACAAGAGCAGTATAGGAATCCATGCCCTGTCTACACATTCTATGTGTTCCAGTTCTTCAGTTTCAGGAATGAGGAACCAAAGCCCAGTCTATGGAAAGGTCCAACATCATTTGGGGGATTGATGAGATTCAGGTCTTGCCTAGGGGTTCTCTTTGATTTGTTTGCAGTGCTTTTCCCATTCTTGTTAGGCATAGAGTTTAGGTTTGCATTTCCCTGGTAAAATGAGGTAAATTTCCTTGGCTTGGATTTCTGCCAGGCTGTAAGCCAAGGATTTCACCTCAGTTGGTCTGCAAATCCTAGAAACTCAGGGAAGACAGCTTACCCAAGCACCAAATAAAAACAATCTTCTTGGTTAGAACCTCACTCCGATTTTGAAAAAGGAGTCTCTATTTTAGGTTGTTTATTCTACATAGTAGATTTAATAATTTTTTGAAGTCACCATTTATAATTTTCACATGAGCACAATTACATAGTGAGTGAACATTTACCTCTAGATATATTTAGTGTGTTTTCTACAGGATTCAGGAGCTTTCAAAGACGTACAAATACTATAGATTGAGCAATTTAATAGTGTGTCTCCTCCACTGAAAGATGGTAACTGATATTGGTTGTTCCCATAAGGAGGGACAAGACTCAGAGTATATCTGATCTTGATTACAGATGTCCGTAGACTCAAGATAGGGCTGCGTTCTGAAAAATCCATTGTAAGTGGAAAGTATCATTAGATAGAAAAGCCATATAATGCACCTAACCACCTAACACCCTAGCTTAGTAACAGAACAGGAAAAGATTTAAATTCAAAACTCAAGGTAAAGTTTCCCTTGACTGTGAATTGCTTTTGCACCATTTTAAAGTTGAATAATTTTAAGTCAGACCATCCTAAGGCAGCGCTGGCAGAGTATGATTCCTTAGGGATTCCAGGCAGCATGTGGAGAGGAAATGTTCTTGCCACTTCTCCAGTCTGAGCACTACACAACCAAGCAGATCCAACTGACATTCTACCTCTGGGCTGTTGACTCACACTCAACCTTCAGGGACCTGCTTCTCATTATAGATGGAAATGCTCCTGCTGAGGAGAGAACGCCCTCAAGCTGCTGACCCCACAACCCGCCTTGCAAAAAGATCATCCCTCCTCCACCTCTAAACTCCTTCAGTCTGCCTGGTCCTTCATGTCTACTTCAGCCCTTGCAATGTGCATCTTTTTAGTTTTTGCAGACTCACTGGTGTGTGTGTGTGCGCGCACAGCTACTCATACACAGAGGAGATTGCGGCTAGAAACGTCATAGCATAAAGAATCTTGGGTAGTCTCTCTGTCACTAGTTTGATGTATTTGAAACAATGCCATTGGTTTTTGTGGGTACTGTGACAGATTATTGAGGCACTGCCTGGCACATCATGGGTTTATTAGTTGGCTTTCTGCTACAGTAACAAAATGCCTGATGTAAATAACATATACAGAAAGTATCTATTTTGGCTCTCAAGTTCAGAAGCTCCTCCTGGTCATAGATAATTGCTGTTGCTTTCGACCTGTGGTGATGCAAAGTATCATGGTGGGAGTGCATAGCAGGGCAAAATCTTACCCCTCACGGCTACAGAGTAAAGAGACGAAACGGTAATAAGATCCAACAATCCCCTTGGAGGACCTAAAGACCTCCTCCAGGACTCATCCCTTAAAGTTTCCACCACCTCCCAGTAGCACCATTTGTGGACAAATCCTTTAATGCCTGGCTCTGTTGGTGACATACAGGATCCAATCAATAGACAAAAACATCTCTGGTGACATAAAACAGATGAAAGCATCAGGGCTTTTCTAAATGAAGATGGTAACATGTGTGATTCTTTTTCTGATTCCTACATATCTTTAATAGCTTAATCATCCAGACAGAATCAGAACAGCCCAGCCAACTGACACTGGGGAGTTTTTTGGCTTGGCCCAAGTGCCATACCTCGGCTAAAGCCCGCACCCGATCCAGGCTGTCTGGATCCCTCTCACTGCTCATCCTTCATTCCCCGCATCCTGACATCCTCTCAAGACTGGCTTTAACTAATTCAGGCTAAGAAGTGAAGTACAGTTTATCACTCAAATGAATAGTTAGCACTCAAATGAATAACTGACTAACATACTTACTATGTGCCAGGCAATGTCTTAATTGTCTTTGATATCATGTCCACACAATTGATAATTAAGATTGTATGAATAAAGGTCTGATATTAATGCAGAATTCCTAGCTTTATCAATGATTAAGAGTTACAAGTCAACTATTCATGGATATTATACTTATTACAGTAATAGGTTTGTAGGTGATATCAGCAGGCAGATCTGCGTTCCCTGAGTATGTCTCCCTGGTCTTCCCATATAAAATGGTTCTGTGATCAATGGATTTGGAAAACCCTAATGTCTCTCTTGAAACCTTACAATATGCATGAACCCCCTTAAGGCTCTGAGAAACTGCGCAGGAAGGAATCTGCTCATTTCCATGTTTTTTATTTACCCACCAAACTAAACTGTTTGGGATGAGTTACTGCTGAGACTCAGTGAAAGTGTTTGTGAAACAACCTTTGTAATAGGTTATATAACAGTGCTGGAGCCAGCTGTGGTGGCCCATGCCTGCAGTTACAGCCTTCTGGGAGGCTGAGTCAAGAGGATCACAAGTTTGAACCTAGCTTAGGCAACTTAGCAAGACTCTGTCTCAAACTTTTAAAATTTTTAAAAGAACTGGAGATGTAGCTCAGTGAGAAGGTCCCTGGTTAAAGCCTCAGTGCCACATGCGCAGAAAAGCTGTGACCCTCACTCTAATTGTAACCTGGGGCTTTCACTGCTCCTGGAGCGGTGGTTTTCAGCTGTGTCCTTTAGTTTCCAAAGAGAAAATCGCTGAGAGATAGAAGTGGCCAAAGAGCACTTGGGGTCTCAGTCCCTGGTTCTGTCTCAGCCACAGACATTCAGCTTCTCTCTGCTTTGGGCATTGAGATTGTCCATAAAGTTTTTATCTGCTTTCATGACAAATGTTTATGAAATGCTTACCCCAAACCAGCCCTTTCTGAGGCTCTTGGATAGCTCGGGGAATGGAAATGAGAGAAAAGCTGACCTCATGGACCTTCTTGTAGAAGTGGGTGACAGACAATAGAAAATAATAAACCAGAAAGTTGCATGAGTGTTCAAAGATGATGCATTTGTGAGAAAAAGAAAATAAAAAGAAGCAGGGTAAAGAGGACTGGAGGGTTAGGGGGTTTGCAGAGTGGCAGGATATCTTACATAGCAATAGAAACATTGCCTGGCAAAAGAGTGGAAGAGAGGAGAGAATTAGCTCTTCACCTGGCTAAGGGAAGAGAATCTCAGACAAAGAACAGCAAAAAGTGCAAAGGCCTGGGGCTGGTGTTCAGCAAAGGAATATATTTGTGTTGTGATGGACTGCAGAGCACAGCAAAGGAATGTAGAAGAAAAGGGAACAGAGACCGTTTATACCATAGGTGATGTGGCCATAGAATGCAACCAGCAAACACAAATTGCTTATTGTCTTCCAGGAGAGCTTAACATGGGGAGTTAAGTGCCCAAGAAATGGCAGATAGGAAGATGAATAATAACAGGAGCCACTCCCAACCCTCAGCTGGAGAGCAAAGGGGAGAGGTAGGCAAGGAGGTACCTGGCAAACAGTGTACTGGGCAACACTGCATACAATGTCCTTCTGGAAAGATCTGGAACCAAGGAGATATTGCTCAGAAGCTCCTCCCTCCTGCACGGCGGACTCCCTCCTGAGGCCACCCTGGCCACCCTCTGCCTGCAAGCACAACCTTGAGGCTGAAAACTGACTGCCTCTTTCACCACAGAGTGAGGGGATTATTATCACTACAAGCCACTCAAAGAGAGGAGCTCCCAGGCCCCAAATACGAAGTACCCATAAGGCGGGGACATGCTGCTTACCCTGCCCTGATCAGTACATGTGGGGCAAGAGCTGAAATACCACATGAAATGTCATAAATACGTACTTCCATGGTGTATGCATCAAATGCCCCTAATTTGATCATTATAATCTATATACATGTGTCAAATTATCACACTGTACCTCATAAATAGGAAGCACAACATGTTCAAACATGTAGGATGGAAATTTTAATTCTTCTCACTTAAGCCTTGTTCACTGCATACATATATTGAATTATCCTGCTATACTTCACAAATTAAAATAATAACTTTAAAAAATTATATATAGCTTTATTTAATTGTTATTGTAAAAATTTGTGTCTAGGCCCACCGGCAAGGTTTCCATGTGCTCAGTTTCTCAGTTGGGGAGGGCTTTCCTAGGCCTATCCCTAACCTTACTGCCCTCTTGATTAAACAGTCAAGAGCTGATTCATGCTCCAAGGGAGGATATGATTTACCAGGGAGTCACCCAAATGCCATTCTCCATGTGGGACAGAAGTAGAGCAGGGTTTTGAGGTCAGGTAGGTTTCTTACCTGAACAATTTCTCAATTTCTTCATTCCTAAGTCACATGATGACATCTTCGTCTTCTGCTATACCTCTGTTATTAAAAACACTCTCATTTTCCCCTTGGCAAGGGGAGACACAAAGCTCCCCCAGGACCTCTCACCAGGGTACATGAGACCCCTCTTAGTGCAGAGCCCCAGGAACTGAGTGGTAAAGTTCAGCATCGGTCACTGTCTTCATGCAAAACAGTAGCAGGTCAAAAGTAAAAAATAACTTTTGCTTGTCACATATCCTAACAAAGATACACACAGGTTTGTTTGTAAACCACTGGTCACAAGACTGTAGTTAATATTTGTAGTCCTTATTTTACATTCCCTTTACCTTCCATCACTGTTTTGTTTTGTTTTGTTTTGTTTTGTTTTGTTTTTGCTGGAAGTGAAAGATAGTGTAAACTTTATCCCTGAGATCTGAGCCCTTGTCAAACCTTCCTTTATGGGCTGCTATAGTTTTGTATGGATTTTCATTACTGCATATGGGAGCTCTATGAGATTCCCTGATGTCTAGACCCAGGGCACAGCTCTTCCAATTCCTATTCTGCAACACCCAATGCCCCCCTGGTTATCTGGGTTAAGCATCATGTATTATAGGGATCCACTTCTTGACTTTTGGGTTTGGTCACAAGAGGAACGCCAACCATCTTATTTATCTTGCATGATTGGTGCAAGGAGCTATTTATACACAGAGAAGAAGAGGTGAGAGAAGAAGCTGATGACTCAGGTAAGCTGCAGATGAAAAACAGTAGGAGGATACTGTCCCCCAGCCCGGGGGTTTGGGCAGGCAGGAGATCTGCTGGATGCTCTGGGCTAGAGTGAGTAAATGGATGTTAGAGCCATTGTGATCATAAGAGATATAACTTGGATTATCAAGCAAACGCCTGGAGAGGCCAGCTCTACCTGGCTTCTCTCATTCCTGTCTTTTAATATCCCAATGCTTTGCTTTGACCAAACTCACCAGGAAGCCAGTAGAGTGGTGAACCAAGAGAACACAGTCTCTAGGACCAGTCCAGCTGTCTGGGTAGACAACATAGCAAGAAAATAATGTGAGGGTCAACAGGTCCAGTCCTCTCCCAGGTGAGAAAGTAAAGAGGAGGATGCAGATGCTTATGGACAGGTGCATAAGACTGAGGTCACCATTGCATGCAGGTGTATAAGAGATTTGGAGGGTTCTGTTGACCTCAGTAACCTCAGGGATGGAGGGAGCAGTGCCACCCCTGAGAGCAAGAAGTGAGGATGGTGTCCTGGGGCCTTGTAGGGAAAGAGGTTGTGGCTGGTTGTCTAGGAGAGGAATGATGGAAAGACTGAATGAAAGCCATTTCCTGGCGGCAGTGAAGGATGACCTGAGGCTCCAGGGTCAGGGTCCTGGATTTAAATGAGACCAATCGGCATGATTGCGGATTTGTATGCAGTCAAATACTACTGGGCACAGGTGGTTAGCAGAAAGTTTGGGGTGGGTGGTGAGAATTTTCTGAAGGAGGGATTCCAAGGAATATAGATCTCAGCAGGGAAGGGAAGAACAAGGGGACATGGTCCTTAGGGAAGAGCTGTACTAATTGCTGAAGGGCTGCTGTAGTGGGGCACCAGTGGGACCAGTGACAAGTGACCTGTGGCCAGAACACATGGTGTCAAGCTTTGGGAAAATGAAGTTCTAGGTTGACTTACTGAGCTCTGGGGAAGGAAGAGTGCAGAGAGGGAGCAGCGTTCAATTGGTGTTTAGGGAGGAATGCTGGGACTAGAAAATTTCTAAACCAGCCTGTATTAGATAACTTTGCGCTGCTTCTTCCTTCTCCTGGTCACCCTGCCCTAGCTTCGCTTGGTTGAAAGAACCCAGCCTGCATTCCTGGGTCACATGGTTCAGAGGACTCTGCCAACTGGGCAACCCTGGTTTCCCTCCTGTCTCCCTGAGCCTCCCCTCCTTGGCATGTCCTTGCTTCCTTGAGAGCTGTCCTGGTGATGCTCTTTGGGGTCTTGAGCCCTCACCGGCTAGTGCTTTCCCTACTCTGGCTAACAATCAACACCCACGGGAGCTTCCACGGGCACTAGAGGAGTGAGTCACAGGAGCTGGGCCCCAGGGAGCCGGGCCTTGTGGGTGGGGAAGGGGGAGTGGGCATCTCAAAGGGGTCCTGCTGAGGTGGGATGAAGCCTGCGAGATTCCCAAGAGCTGGGCTGTCTGTGATGGACATCAGAAGTGTAGGAGTGAAAACAGGGGCATGTGACAATTTTCAGACTTGAGAATTCTGTGAATATACAGCTCTCAAGTTCTGCAGTTGCTACTTACTGAGTTTCTTTTGCAGTGAGCGTGTATCTAGACCCTCCTCTGGCCTGCTCTTAAATTAGCAACACTTTGCTGAGATTTGTCTCTGCTGATAAAAGGTAGCAGGTTTCTCTTTTCTTTTCTTTCTGGATTTTTTTAAAAGAACTATCAGCATTTTCTGTATAGCAGACGGTAATCTGTGTACTGTGGCCATGAACCGCAACTTATCACTACCTTGTCTGACCTCAAATTCTACACTTGCATCTGTGACTGTTTCTTTTGAAAATGAACAAGATAATGTATGTTCAAGTACTTCAGAAAGGTGGATAAAAATGTAAGGTATTAATTATAATTTCTATTACTATCTCCATTACCATTTTGGACTTTGATTTGAATTTCTTCTCCCTTTGTCTCCTGGGATACTTTCTGCTTTGCCCAGAAAAGCTCATTCATTAGACAGCAAGAATAATTCCCATGTGGCCAAAACACGTGCAACTTCCACATCAGCTAAATTAGAAACATTTAAATTTTTTATCTATTCCCTTGTCTGCTCTTTGGTCAATAGCTTATTCTGACAACTTCATTACCTCCTAATTACTCTTAGTTCCTCTGTTCATTTTCCATATGTGATTTAAAAAAAAAAACCTACCCAAGAAAGGAATATGATATGCCACGTTACTGGGCTCCTAAGTGACAACCAGATCATTCCTGTTTTCCTGGAAGAGGATTTCCTCTGTCTTTGCTTGGGAACAGATTTGCAAAAGCCCTTTGATGCTGGGCTAAGGGTTGCCAACCAACCTGAGTTCTCTGCACTTTAATTCCCCTGCAAGATGGGAGGGATAAGACGCAGTTCCTCTCAGCAGGTCTGATTTATCCATCACCTATAAATCTTTGAGCACCCATTCAGGAAGCTGTATCAGATGTGCCTTAATCTTTATATTACTCATTTCTTAAAGGAATTTTAATCTACTGGGCTTTAATTATATATCCCTGAGAAAGTGCAAGCCTTTTCTTAGCAAGGCACTTTATTCTCCTAATTTGATAACCGGCTTCACTCTCACCTTCTCATGAGACTATACTTAGAAAATTGGGGGCAGAAGGGACCTTAGAGGTCACCCTCTTCACTGGGTGCCTAAGCCTTCTAGCTCATTCTCATCCTAGACTGCTTGTTAAAAATGTAGATTCACAATTGGTGCTAGCCAAATCCTGGAACCTTGGTAGGTATACAAGGTGTGATCACAAAATACGGTGGATTTTTAATTTGTTTTTGAATTACAGAAAAAGACACATTGCTGTTGCCCCCACTCAAAATCCTCCTTATGGAACACATTTATCCCACCACTTTCCAATTTCTAGAGTAGTTCTGAAAATCCTCTTTCATGGGTCCCTTCAGTATTAATGTTGTGGCTGCCATTGTGTCCCAAATTGATTCAAAACCTTTAGGTTTCGTAGTCATTTCAACTTTGAAGGACAGCCAGAAGTCACACCAGACTTGGTGCCGGACCAAGGTGGAAGGGGACAGAGCATAGTGCTTTTCACAAACTGGCTGTCCTGTTGGATGGCACTCGGCAGGAGCAGTCACCACAACTTTTATCACACTTTGTAAAGACACTCGTGAAAGAGGACTTCCAGAGCTGCTTCAGGAAGGGATAAGGATGAGGGCATAGATGTGTTTGAAGTGAGCGGGAGTATTTTGAAAGGATTAATGACAATGTGCCTCTTAGTTTAAAGGTTTTTCAAGGATTTGCTTAAACATCCTGCATATTTTGTGATCACCATCTCTTACGTTTAGAAAGCTACTCAGCTGATTGTAACAGACAGATGGCACAGGAACCCCTTATATAGTCTGTTATAAGACTAGTCCATGTTTGATTCCTTTGCAACTATAGATATAGTCTAAGGGCTTCCTTAAATTTTTGAGCCCTGAGGTTCTTTTGTGATTCACCCTACTCAACCCCCACTGGAATCCTCTGGGGAGGAAGGATATACGGGCCTCCTCTGCTTTCTTTCTCACAAGAGGACATGCAGCAGGGACATTTATATTGAAAAGCTGAAGAAGACCAGACACCTGAGTGTTCCATGTGGTACCTGGGCTCTGGCCTCCACACCCTATGTCCATGCTTGACAAATAAAGAGGAAGAGGAAGCCATAGCCTCTGCCTCCTGGGCAAATTCTCCTTCCAGGTCTCTAGTCCCACGTGTGTTGGACCAAGAGCTAACATTTTGGCTTGCTTGCTGATAGCTTCCCCTCTTCAGGTTACCCTGAGTGAACCTTAAAATGAGACAAAGGATAGAAAGGAAACTGAGGCAAGGTGGACTGTCAGATAGAAGCCATACTGGTTCAGCAGGGTCAGAGGAGAGAGAGAAGCGTGGAAATCAGGATAACTGAGAATCTTACCTTAATTTTCATTACCTTTACTATGATAGAGATGTATCAGACCCAAGGGGCTGGCATTTAATCTGCAAAACAAGTTGGAGAGAGGGACTTTATTGATCCTATCTGACAGATGATAAAGACAGAGAGTCATAGGGAAGGCCTGTTGAGAAATGGAAGAGTAGTAAAAAAAAAAGTGGATGTTATTAAATACCTACTTTGTGCTTCTATAATCTTCAATCTTATTTACCACCATGGGTGGTATACATGGGTGGAAACATGGGTGGCATACATCTATTTTTTCCTCTCTCCCTTCCTTCCTTCCTTCCTTCCTTCCTTCCTTCCTTCCTTCCTTTTCATTCTGTGGTACTGAGAGTTGAATTCAGGGCTTCTTGCATGCTAGGCAAGAGCTCTGCCATGAGATATTCCTCCAGCCTCTATGGCTTTACCTATAGACACAGAGAGATACTTTGCTTTAAGGAGATTGTCAAGCCCAATCATTATTTCAGTGGAACCAGGATTCAAACCACATTGGCTTGACTCTAAGTTTGTACTTTTCCTTCTCCTACTGTCATGCAGCTTTTTGCAAGTGGCCATAGCTCCCATGCAACTGTGTTGAGGAGAATCCTGAGATGACATCTGTGTTTGATTGGGGATGTCTGCCATAGAATTGGGATGTTTGCCACAGACAGCCAATGGCCTACTGGAAGATAACCCAGTCCTGTGGATTAGGAAATCGCAGACTGTAAATGTGGACAGAATGCCTCCCCCAAATAAAATAGCACACCTTGACATTTATTCTACATTACCATACTTAATGCTTCCCATGACCTTGGTCTTGAATTTCGGTAGTTGCTGTGCATGCTATCATTAAACACAGGAAGTGTTTAACTGAATTCATATTATTCATATTATCCAAATTGGTACACTTGCCTGGACTGACTGCACAGTGAAGGTACAAGAACTTCTGCTCACTTTCACAGACAGGAAAACTGAGGCAAGATGGCACAGAGTTGCCAGCAACAACACTAGGACTCAGATCCAGGCATATGATTCCTGCCTGGTGTTCCTGACCTCCCTGTGGGAGATGGCAGCAGAAGGGGAGGCAGAGATGACAGTTGCTCCAGGGATGGGGTGGAGAAAAGGAATTGCCTCAGGTCTGTTTGTTCACACTTCGCTCTAAATGAGGATCCTATCTCTCCACAGAAACAAGAAAACAAACTGCCTGTGGCAGGCAGAGAAGGACAGGAGGAGACGTCAGTGTGAGGAGAAGCCTCCTGAATCAGGTTGCCTGCTGGTCACAGAGGAGTGCAGTCCACAGAAAGAGACTCCCACTTGGGAAGAGAAGCCATCCTGAGGTGCAGACTCAGGTGCTGAACTCTTTTCGGAGATGTTTGGGTCCACTTCAGCTCTGTCCTCTGTACTTTTACTTTGTTTTCCACTCCACTGCCTACTGATGTTGACCCTGAACAAGTCTTTACAAGGGGAGAAAACTAAGACAGGCAGGGAAAGTAGTATGAATTTCATACTAAGATGCAAATTACTTATATGAACCTTCATTCTGAGGATCTCATTTACTATCTTGAGAGTAACGATCTATGCAGAACATAATGCACTACATGTGCCATGGGAAACCTTCACATCCTCAAGGAATGGACAGTGGGGAGCATGAAATGGATACTGGGTGTCCTCTGTGCTCTCTCAGCCCTCTGAACTAAGTTTTAAACATCTCACATTTCATACTCTCTGACCACTCACTCTGAACTCATCCCTGTGGAGACACGTAAGGCACAACATCTCTGTTCCACCATAAGAGATGGAGAGGGAAAGATAGCACTGGTCTTAGTGTAGGAAGAGTGCCGATCTGACTAGAGGAGGAAAGACGGGATTGAGAGGACAGAAGTTTCCCTGAAGGGGATTTTAAAGCTGCCCCCACCAAGGTCTCGTGTGTTTGGAAGATGACTGGATCATGGGATGCCATACTCATCAGTAGCTGAATGTGCTATGGGACCCGGTTGGAGGTCGGTCACTAGGGAAGTGGTCTAGAAGAATATATTCCCTTCCCACAGATTCCCCTTTCTCTCTGCTTTCGGCTCTACACACTTCCTCGCCTCTCCAATGGGTACCATGAGAACAGCTCTTCTCTCCCATGGGCTTCTACCATGAAGTTTGTCCTCGGAGGCAGGTGACTGAACCCTCTGAAACCGTGAGTCAGAGTAGACTTCTCATCCTTTATATTGTGGATATCAGCTATTTTTGGCCCAGCACTGGAAAAGTAATTAATATGAAGGGTGAGGTAGATTTAGGTGAGAAAGAGGAAATAGAGCATGAGAAATTAAGAAAAATGCGTGTGAAGATACGAGTTGTCTGTTTTTCAATCAAATCACAATGGTAGCTAGTGATACTTTGACCTCAACTCTGTTTTTACTGCAAAGCCAACTCACAAGCTGAATTAGTCCCTGAATAGGCAGAGTGGGGGAGGGTAAGAGCCGGAGCAGTTGCAAGGGTTGGATTACTGATCCATACACTGGTTTCTCATCCCAGCCCAGGGAAAACCACCTCATCTCTTGCATCCTCTTTCCCAGCAAGAGGCCAGGTATGGGTTTCCATGTACCCACAGTTGCCTCACAGTCAGCACAGCAGTGTGAAGGCTCCTGGAGGTACCTGGATCAGTGGAACAGTGACTGAGCAACTCTTCCAGAACCTTCCAGAATCTTCTGAGCTCTACACACAGGAGCATCACAGCTGTTGGCAGGATTCATTTCCTCTATGATCCATGGTCCCCACACTTCCTTAGGACTGGAGACAGTCACACCTAGTCGGGCTCTCACAGAGCCTCTACCCTGAATCTTCATGTTCTGCATGTGGAAACAGAGGCTGGAAGATCTCAGCCCAGTGGCAAGGGTCTGCCCAGTGTTTCCTGCTGCCAGCCCTCAGCCTCTGAGGTATGGAAAACAGTGTTCTTTCTGTAAATGGCCTCTCTGGGGGCTCAGCAAGCAGCAGAGTAGAAATGGGTTTGGAAACCAATTTTTGTTGGAAAAAGGAAAACAGTAAAGATATTAAGAGAGAAATAAACTTGAGGGTTGCCTACTTGGCTAAGAAAAAATCAGAAATTGGCTGCTGGCTGCTGGAAATAATAAACAAGAGGAGATGCAGACACTAAAAAGAGCAGGTGAGGAAAATAAGATACAAGATAAAAGCTGTTGATTCAATAATTTCTGTGCTATGATCAAGTCAGTCTCCTCCTCAAAAAACCACTCATGATTCATTATTGCCTGGAGAATAAAATCAGGGACCTACAATATTGAAGGTAGAAGCATTTGTATTTGGTAAATATATAACTCCTGGCATGGTTTAATTTAAAGAAATGTCATATTTTAAAGTAAATGAAGAAATATGTATTGTCGCAGAAAAATACAAGTACTTTGGAAGGTAAAATTGATAATCTGCCTTTATCATCTTTCAAATCACTCCTTTCCTTAAAAGTAACTACAATTCAAGATCAGGTGAGATTCTTTTAAAAAATTGTAAATATATTTGCAAATATATTTTTAAAAGAATTGTAAAATTCAAACCATTCAAATTGTTCTCTGACTTTGGTTTTTCATACCTATAAGAAAATATCTATGAATTTTACCAGTGCTGTTGTGGGTCCCTTGATTCAAAACTTTGATCTTTTGAGGTCCTTTTGACCTCGGGGAAGAACCAGAAGTCATATGGTGACAGATCCAGTGAATAAGGTGGATGAGGACACACTGTCAGACTTTATGTTGGATGGTACTTGTCAGCAGCTTTCACTGTTAATTTTTTTAACATATCTCATAAAGATACTCATGAAAGAGGACTTCCAGAGCTGCTTCAGCTGGCAAGAAATATAGCATAAGTATGTTGGAAAAGAGGGGTACTTAGCCAGGGATTTAGCTTAGCAGCATAAACACCAACCTGGCAAGTGCAAGGTAGCAAGTTCAATCCCCAGTACCAAGAAAAAGAGGAGTACTTCAAGGAGGTTGCGGACAATGTGTCTTTTCTTTTAATTTGTTTAAACATTTAACCATTCACCACACTTTTCAATTATCACTTGCAAACATACAGAAATACATATGTGGAAATGCATACAGGGAAATACATACATGGAAATGTATATTTATATTTTTACATATTTATATATTTTATATACCATTCATTTATACATTCATATGTATATAATGGTTATATATATATATATATATATACACATATATATGTATATGTATATATATATGATGATTCTCCAATTCTCAATAAATAGGCATCCAGTTCATTCTTCACAAACAAATACATAACATTCTTCAAAGAGGAGGTGGGCAAAATTTATGTAATTCACCTTTTAATTACCACTTATCTATAGATTTTGCTGTTAAAATGTTATTCTTGTAAAAAGACATTTATGGTCACAGTGGTGTTATAGCTTATATCTAGAGGTGGTCATAAGTAGGGAGTTTTGAAGGTGGGTGGATTAGGGTATGTCAATGTGGATTAAAGGTGTGATAGTGGATTAAGGGTGTGGATAATGGAAGCCCCGGCCTGGGTATTGGTAGTACCAATTAATAAGCTTATAGCTTGGATGGAATGTAAACCACAGAAAGAAGGCAGGCTTGCTGCTGCTGCTGCTGCTTCCTTGCCTCCTACCTGCTGTGCCGTGACCTGTTTCTTCTCTACGATTCCCCTCTGCCACATTGCCCTGCCTGGGAGCCAACTGATTGTGTATTGAAAGCTCTTCAAATTGTGATCTGAAATAAACTTTTCCTTTATTAACTTGTGGGTGCTGGGTGTTTTGTTGAGAAAGTAACTAAGACAGGTGGTTATACCTGTAGGACACTTTTCTGTCATGAAATTATTCATATATCTCTACTTTGTTGCTGGGGCTATCAGAGTTCATGATAACTGAACATGCACCATTTGTCAGGTGCCATTTTCAACATTTTCTACTGATTACCATATTTAGTGTCACAGTGATCCTATAGCCTCAGCACTGTTAAACATGATGAAAAAGTGTGAAGAGAGGCTAAAAAATTTACTTAATGTCACATAGAGTAAGGTATAATACCAGCTGATCTAACATCACAGACCATATTTCTAACCATTTGATTTTTCTGATTCTTAGAGAGAATATTTATTTTCAAGCAACTTAACCTATACTGGCTTTCACTAGCTAGATTGTGTTTTATAGTTTACCAATTTAACACTAGCTGTAGCTTTTTATGTCAATGTATAGGCTCTTGATATTTTCTTGGGTTGAGAATTTTTTCAGATGTTAATAGACTTTTATAAACCTTGTATTTGTTGTACTTATATATTACATGGCCATGTTTTTCTAATAAATATTTTACATTCTGTACATTCTTATTAATAATTTATTTAATATTTTGCAATTTTTAAATTTTACCTTACTGATTTTCTTTTGAATTTGTTATATTAACTCTCACATAAAATTAAGAAAATCTCATTCGGTCTTTCCTTTATGGTGTCAAAATTTTTAAATCTTCTACAGGAAGTTTCCAAACTACATTAATAAAACTGTTCCTCAGTATTTAGTATAACATTTTCCAGTTTTTCTTTCAATTGATGTTTAATTCATCTGGGTATTGTATTTATGTGTGGTATGATTTGAGAGTGAACCATTTTTAATTGTTTTTCTGACTGATTTGAAATGAAACTCATATCATTTCTCAAATACCACAAACTAGACTTTGGATTCTCTCTGCTTCTTTTTATCTGGTCTTTGGACAATGTCATGGTTTGAACAAAATTAATTCCCATATGTATAATGAATGACTTTATTTTTAAGAGGGCAGGCTAGTCTTATTGGACTTCTTATTCAAAATACTTAGGTATTCTTACTAATATATATTTCTAAATGAATTTCAAAATCAGATTGTATACTTCCACTTTTTATATGTGTGTGTACATAGGTATTTTTGTTGAGATACGGTCTTGATAAACTGTTCAGTTACCCAGGCTGGACTCCAAATTGTGATTCTTCTACTTTGGTATCGCAGTCAATCGCCAGGATTATAGAACCATGCCTAGTTCATATTCTATTTTTTAAAGTGGAATTTTGAGACAAGTTGTTCAGAAGTTTGACCCTAGCTTTGGCAACTTAGTGATTTAAGAGAGAAACTGTCTCAAATAAAAAAGAGGGGTATAACTCAATGTGAGGTACCTGGTTCAATTCCTAGTATCAAAATAAAATAAGATTTGAGCATAATCTCTTCATTTTATAAAGGCATTCTGCACTTAGAGGGAGGAAAGCATTTTCTCAAAATCGCAGGTGAAAATAATGTGTAAACAATTCACTTCCAGGACAGATTGGAAGGGAACAGACTGGCTGGCTTACCAGAGAGTCATGACCCTAAGGACCTGGTCCAGGTCCCCTCCTCCAGGAACGTTTCTTTGCCCTGCCTTTGTGCAGAGGACAAGCACTCTCCCCAAATGTAACCCACTGCACCCCTTTCCTTGACACCATCCCTGCCACATCCAGTGCCCCTCTCTATGGCTTGGCAGCACATACCAGCTTCTGCACAGTGCACTACAGTGCCACAGGCGGGGCAGGTCTGGGAAGCTGGGTATAACCTGAGGCCAACATGTGACTCCTTTTCAATGTGTGTTTACTCTCAGCAGATTGACACAAAGGAGTTTTGATGTATGAAATGGAGAACATTGAAGAATTATCCATTCTGGCTTCTGGAGTCAAAACGTATTATCAATCTTCTGGTGAATCTCATGGTCAGCTAATAAGAAAACTACCTGAAGAACAACTGGTTAATACATTTCCAATTCTATAGTTTGTCATTTCACTCTGTTTTTTATTTCTTTTGTTATGTGAAAGCTCACTAATAAGATGAGATCCCAGTTGTTGATTCGTCATAGTATTTCCCTGCAATCAGGATTTTGTTTATAAAGTCTTTGTCTTCACCTATGTCTTAAGAGTTCTATGTATTCTATTTTCCAGTAGACTTAGTGTTTCTGTCTTAATATTTAGATCTTTGGTCCATTTTGATTTTAGTTTAGTACAGGATTAGAGACATGGGTCTAGTTTTAGTCTTTGGAATGTGTAAAGCCAGTTTTTTTTTATTTTTAAGAGAATAAAGCCAATGAAAACAAAACAGTGTACAGTTCTGTCATGAGTGGGTAGTGGACTTTGTCAAATGCTTTTTCTGCATTAAGATTATCATATAGTTTTTGTCCTTATCTCTGTTATTGGGTGTAATACATTTATTGATTTATATATGTTAAACTATTCCTGCATTCCTGGAATGAATTCTACTTGGTCATGGTGTATAATCTTCACGCAAAGGAATAACATCTAGAACATATAAAGAATTGAAAAAAATCAGACTCCTCAAAATATAAAGACCCAGTCCAAAAATGGAGATCTGAAATGAAGACACCTCTCACAAAAGGAAGTACCAAGGACAAATAAATCTATGAGAAAATGTTTAATATCACTGATCATGCAAATTAAAACAACACTGAGATTTCATCACATTCCAGAAATAATGTTTGTTGTCAAGAAATAAATCAATTTCAAATGCTTAAGGGGCAGTGGAGAAAAGGGAACCCTTTTCCACTGTTGGTGTAGACTGGTGCAACCACTATGGAAATCAGTTTGAAGATTCCTCAAAAAACTAGGACTAGAGGTTCCATTTGACCCAGCTATTCTCCTTCTTGGTATCTTCCCAAAAGAATTAAAAGCATCATCCCACAGTGATATATGTGCACCCGTGTTTATAGCAGCACAATTTGTAATAGCTAAATCTTGGAAACAACCCAAATGCCCATCAACCAATGAACAGATACCATCCCTGCCTGGTGTTGGATTTTTTATATAATAGATTATTATTCAGCTATTAAATAGGATAAACTTGAGATATTTATAATTAAATGGATAAGCCTGGCGATCATAAACTTAGTGAAATAAATTGGACATACATGTGTGAATATTGCATTATCTCTCTGGTGTGAGAAACTGAAAGTATAAATAAGAACCAAATGTATAATAAATATTGTGAAATACGAAGCAACTCTTCCAAAGGAAAGGGAAAATGGCGGTGGAAGAAAAAGGAAAAGAAAAAAAAGTAGAGATAAATGTTAAAGTGGCAATAAAGCTTTATAAATAAGGAGGGCAAAAGGGTTTAACAGAGGGGAGGGAAATGGGAGCAAAAGAGGAACTAAGATATATCATGTACAGGTACAAACTCTATGGTGAATGTGATCACCATTTGTATATAAATTGTACTAATAAACTTACTTTAAAATTTTAGGAAAAGCTGTAATATTGTTAATTGTTGTAGTTACCCTTTTGCTCACAAATATTCCAGTTCCTTTCTGGTGTTTGGAAGGATTTCTCCTCCTTGCTCTGTTCAAGTGAAGTCTGGCACTGTCACCTGCTTTAGCCAACTAAATAGGAGCATAACTGTGTGTGTCACTTCCAAATGGTGATTTTCACAGCCACTGTGTTCTCCTTACCCTGCCTGAGCAAACACGGGAGCACGAATTTAGAAGGGTTCTTTGTCAGCCCAGTTCTCCAAGGGAACCAGAAGAGTGGATCACACTGCCCACCTGTAATGTTCATGTAGCTTAAACAACACAGTAAATGTTTGCTGCTAAGCCACTTGGAACTGAGGATTGCTACCAGTGGCCCAGCCTGTCCTTACTGAAATCAGGTAATCCCATCCATCTGGAAGAGATTGATGTGTCGGCACCTGGGGGCTCCTGTGTGTCACTCTGCTCCCCATGATCTGGTTCCTTTAAACACACCTCTCCCAACACACTTGACTTAGACTTTCACATTCTGTAAACAACTTTTTTATTTCCTTTGTAAACTGCTTGCCCAGAAGCCAAAAGAAGCTCCTTTAAAACAAAACAGAGTATCAGCATTATAAAGTAGCCTTCAGAGTACACACTACACAGAGAATCATAAATTTGGTTTAACACAAAATAAAAATTGCATTAAGTTTGTTCTCTGGCATTCATCCAGCGTGCTCACTTAGCTGATTCCTTAACTCACAAGTATCAGGTGCCCTGCTTCATACTATTCCCCGGGGGAGGAACAGAAGCAGGTGCTCACGTGTCCAAGGTCACAACATGGCAGCAGTGCAGACAGGTTTTTCCAACACTGACAGTGGCTATGGTAGGACTGTAGTGGGGATTATATGCAAAGTCATATGGAGCACAGAGAAAAGGGCACCAGTTATAATGTTAGAAATGCAGATTTCACAGAAAAAGAGACACTTAGGTTGCATTTTGAAGACTGTGCAGAGGTTCAAGAAGGGTCTAAGGTGGAGATCAAAATGTGTATGACATGACAGCACATAGCCACAACCTGAAGCTGATATCAGTATGATATATGAGTGTGATAAAAAAAATGGTGAATATTAAAAGTTTTTTAAAACTTTACAATAAAAATACACTGCCATTAATTCTTTTTAAAATACACCCTCACACTGGACACACTGATTCCCTTTTCTGAAGAACTTCTGGAAGTCCTAATGTGTGAGCATCTTTAGTTGTGTTTTCACAGTTGCCTCTATGCCCCAAGGCACTTGGTCACAGAATGTATTTCACTTTTTAGTTCATCTCATAAAGATCTTCACAAAGGAGGACTTCAGAATGTTCTCTTCAGAAACCTGCTTCAAAAAGTGGCAAAGAGGATAGGATAAGTGTGTCCAAAGAGATGGGGAGAATTTTGAAGGGGACTAATGACAGTTTGTCTTTTATATGGATACCTTTTTAAAACTTAAACATTACCATATATTCTACTTTCACACAGTAAAACTGCTCTAAAATCAGACAAGTAAAGTACATAGATGTAACACACATGTTACAGAATACGTGTGTACACCCAAGAGTGATGGGGACTCTGGCAAACTGAAAATGCTTGTCCCCTCTAAATAAGTAGTTGGTCTCTTGGATCTACTTCATTCTCACCAGGTATTTGCCTCACATTTCCATATCCCACTACCTGTTTTAGAGATCTCAAAAATCCAGATTTCTGTGGAAAATCTATAAATTTACACTTTGTGGATAAAACAGAACTTGTTCACAGGGCCAGGGCTGACTCACTGAAACACCAGACACTCACTGGGTGTGGTCTTTGCAGGGATTCTTGGATGAATGTTAGCTCTGTGTGGGTCATATTTGGCCAGTCCCTAGGCCAAAAGTATGTGAACCCAGATCCCAAACAGGAGGAGGGGCACGCAGTGTTGGGGAGGGCTGTGAGAGAAGGCTGCAGTCTGGCCACAGTGGATTTCAAGCATACTGTGCAACAGTTTTGATGTTCCCCAAAGGTCCATATGTAAAGGTCGATACACTTAGTCCCAGGGTGGCACTAAGGTGGGATCTTCAAGAGGTGGGGACTTAGGAGGATGAGTCCTTCCCTTCAATGGGATTGTGGAACTGATGTCTCTCTTTTTCTCTCCATTCCTAGTTCCATATGTGATCCTTTGCATGCTCCTGTATACACTCCTTTCATTGCCATCCATGTCATGAGGTGACACAGCCAAGGGATAGCCAACAAGTCTGTCATACCTGGAATGTCCTGTCCTCAAACTGTGAACTAAACAAAACTTTTATCTTTATAAAGTATCTACCTTGAGTATTTTATTGTAGCAATGTGAAGGTGAGAAATACATGCTATGTCAATTACCTTTTCCTTGCAATAAAGTGTCCCACAAGGTATTAACTAAAATGTATCATACTATAGAAAAGTAGCTGGCCTGCCTTGTGCATCTGTAATCAGTTGCCAACTCCCAACAGCTCTCAGAACTGTATGATCTGGGGGGCTCAGGTATGGTGTTTTGTCTCTCATCTGCATGGTATCCCATCCTGCATCCAGGTAGTCTGGGCTCGCTCACATGGCATCAGGTTCCAATAGTAGCAGAAGAAAATAGCTGTGACAGTCCAGTGTTTCTTAATCCTTTTTTGTGTCAATGGCTGTCATCCAAGACAGGTCACATTGTTGGGGCACAATTTGAATGTAAGGGCACATTTATAGAATAGCAAATTTTTATAGGTATTTCATAGTAAAAGCTAAAGGCCTATGACCGCCCTCCAGGTTCTTGTCACATGGCTAGCATGGTAACTTCAGTTAGCCTGATTGTCTGTGTGCAGATAATGCACTGAGTCTTCTTGACTGTGTTACTTGCATCAAATGCTTCAGACCCAAAAAGACTAACCCAGTCAACCATACCCGTAACTCTGCTTTTCCAGCAAGAAACCTTCTTCCCTCTTCCCCAGAATGCTTCTTGATTATGATAATTCCTTTTAAATAAATTTCTTTAGAATGACCTGACAATGTATATAATCAATCATGTAATAATCTGCCACCTGCTTTGTACTTCCTGCTCAAAAATATATTTAAACTGGACTCAACACCAACCCTGAGCTGGTGATTTGGACTTGATCTCACTAGCCCACTAGTGTAATAAAGAGTTGCCTTCTAGCTTCCTTAGTGCAAAGAGTCTTCTCTTAGGTTTGATATGAGATATATGCAACAACATGGCTGAATCCAGAAGCAAAACAGCATATATGATGGGGGAAGAGAGACAGGAAAATACAGGAAAGGCAAGATTTTGTGACCATTTTTACCTTTTACCACATTCTCTATTAAGTTATATGAAGAGCCAAAAAATCAAGTCAGATTCAGATCCTATTCATTTAAATCTTTCCCTTCATAATACAAAAGATAAAAATAGTCACAACACAAAGACCAAGCATGAGAAGTCTGGGGCCACTAATACCACTTTTAAGGTCTTCATTCTATTAGTGTGAGCTTGATTTAATATAAGGGTTCTCTAAGTGATATGTGGATCTATCATTTACTCAAAGGGAGATTTATGACATGGAATATCTTCATCTCATACTCTGAAACTGTCATTTTCTAGTGGATTATGCACCTAAAATTTATAAATTTACCGTGAACAACTAAAATTAGCCAAATATTGACAACAGAAGCCAAAATAAGCCAATGCAAAAATAATTCCATTGATGAGGGATCTTTTTCTAGTATCTTACCACTACAGAGCATTGGGAATTCACATCAAATATTTCTGAGATTTGATAAGGCTATTTTCCCCTTATTTTTCTTGATATTTGTCGTTGGGGTGTCCCAGCATAAAAAGGATACCTAACAGACTAGCTTGTAATTATTTTAACTTTTGTGTCTGTCTTAGTTACTTTTTACTCATCCCTGAGACAAAATAGCTGATGCCCAAAGTTGGGAAAGAAAAGGTTTATTTCTTACAGTTTTTGGAGGTTTCAGTCCATACTCAGCTGGCTCCAAGGCAGGGTAGCATGGCAGGGACACAGTTCATGGCGGTTGCAAACAGCAAAGCCAAAACCAGCAAGAGAGAGACACACCTTCTTCCTGCCATTACATCACATCCTGGCTCCACTCGTAGCAGGGTGTAGCACTGATATCACCAATCCAAGCACTAGACAATGAACCAATCACAAATGAACAATGCAAATACATGAGGCCTGGGGGCCACCAACATAAACCATGACAATGTCTAATATTCACTTCTATACTAAATATTATGAACCCCAAACCTTCATACACTCATGCGTAGGCTTTTGGGAATGGATGAATCATGAGTGCCAATAGACTGAATTAGTCTATTGTTTGTTTTAGCATGGTTCTGGATATAATTAATGGAAAGGGCTATCCTGAATGGGCCACCCTGAAAGGGCCCCGAGTAGCACCAACTAATAGGCTTTTAGCATGAGTGGAACAAAAAGAGAGAGGCAGGCTAGCTAGTTGCTGTCTTCTGGCTGTTGTGCCATGGATTGCTCATTCCATGCCATGCTGTCCTTTCTTAGGGCTAGCATACCATGAACTGAAATTTCTACAAGCTGTGAGCTAAAATATACCTTTCCTCCTTTAACTTATGAGAGTCAGACATTTAGTACCAGCAACACAAAAAGAACTAAGCCACAAAACATACAAATAATTGAAGTCATATATTTTCTCCCTTAGCTATGTGCATGTGAACATCCGTTTATGTGCTCCATACATGCTTACATGTGTGGAAATTGCTTATTAACCATTGATAAGGGACCATGCATTTTCATGGGGCTAAAACTCCATCTATACAAGGATCATAAAGCATCAGGTAATTATCGGGTAGTCTTTTCTGGGAAAGGCCTAGGGACAATGAGACAGAAAAGACACTTCAACTAGAATTTCCACAATGGGTTTCAGAACATTTGTAGAATATTGTAATACCTGAACTAGATATTCCATGGTGGGTTTCAGAAAGGATTCTAGGATATCCTAGACCTAGTGCATATTATCTTGAAGATCCTTTTGGGTAATCCACTTCTGGGATTTACTAGTAAAAATAAATTGGGTTATTGCTAAGGTTCCTTCCAGATATGCAATGGGATTTATAAGGTGAACTTACAGGATCAGAGTTGGAGAGTCCACAAAAGTCATTATAAGCTTGAAGATCCAGTAGTTGCTCAGTCCAAAAAGCTGGACACTGCAGAACAAGAGTGATCAAGGGTGCAGTGCTAGTCCAACACTGAGGGCCTGAAAGCTTGCTGAGTTGTTGGTGTGAGTCTGCATTACAAGGCTTGAGAAACTGTAGGCTGATATTTGCAGGTTATTGTGGCAGCAAAAGATGTACCCACCCAAGCAGAATGGAGATTTTCAAATACAGGCTTACTTCCTCCTTCCTGTTTCATTCCATCCAGGTTATAAGCCTATTAGTTGGTGTCACTCAAAATTATGGTGGGTCTTTATAACTCAGTTTGCTGACCTATCTGTCAATCATCTCTAGAGTCACCCTTCCAAACACAAACACACACACACACACACACACAACCTAGAAATAAGCTTTACTAATCTTCTAGGTGTCACTTAATCTAGTCAAATTGACACATCACAATAAATGGCTACACACAGCTAAGTCTATGAGATATACAGTAACCTAATAGGAAGTATCAAATACTTTTGTAGAAAGAGAAGAATAAATTATGACTTCTCTGAGTATTTCTAACACCAAGCATAAAACAGGTGTCTCTGGAACCCTGGCATGAGACTATGTCTTGAGCATTAAGAACATGCACTTCCTAGGATGGTCCAGAGAATTCCAGGAAGCTGTATTCTAACCAAGGATGGCAAAAACTCAAAGTCATTAGGCAGGCTTGTAATTATTGTCTTTCAACTTCTTGCCATTTTCCCTGGTGTCATGCAAAGCTGCATGTGTTCAGGAGAGTCTGTACACATCCAAAATAAGGTTAAGTGGAAGGTTGATTTAAGAGAGTCAAAGTATGGCTTAAAGAGTCAATATTTCCTAAAGAGTGGTACATGGGTTAATTGGTACGTGAGTTTATGGTAGAAAAGATTTTTAATTGCATAACTGTGTATTTATTTTAATGAGTGAAATATTCATTTTTGTTTGGATGCGATGCTGTTTGTTTTACTATCCACCATTCAGTCTGTCCTCTGTTATCATCTTGTTCTCCCAAGTGGACATTTCCCATTTCATGTCATCCTCCAGAAACCTTGGCCACCTATGGAAATCTGAAGGACTTTATTCTTCTCACTCCTAGCGCAAGATAGGCAGTATGCAAATGTGGGGAAACAGATGGAACCACCAGGGGTTCCATTCTGAGCTGGTGACTTAGTGACACAAGGGTAACCCATAGCCGTTCTTGGTGCAAGGATGGTGGTGTTTGTAGAGATCGCAGTTCTTGTGCAGCTGGACCAAAAGGGAAACCTGGACATTTATTCTTTCAAATCTTCAAGTAAAATCTCTGTTTAACATGGCTGGAATGATTGTTTTTAGTCTAAGACCTTCTGACTAATACGAAATCTGAATATATCAGCATGTGACTAGAACTAGAAAACATGTAATTAGCAAATGAGACCCACAATTTTATGGGTATTATTCCTTAAGGAAATTGCAAAGTTTTTTTTTTTAAAAAAAAGGTTGACAAGTTACATGGAAAGAAAAAGCATTAAAGAACAAGTGATGTATGAATAACTAAGAATGACATAATTTGGAAGATGGTTATGTGACTCAGTCTCATTTTACAGATCCTAAATGTGAGTCCTGGTGCAGCTAAGGGGCAGCCTAGGGGTGTCCAGTGGTTCAGCTGCAGCTCTTACTTGGAGTCAGGTTCCCTGGCTCTGGATCATCTCACAGTCAATCCAACTGTGCACATTCAGTGTTGTGGTCAGGGTTTGCAAGGGAATAAATTTAATACAGGACACATAATTTATAGGATTATTTTATAGTATTCACTCAAGAATTCAAATGCAGAAGAGTACAAGAGATTTGTCCATACACTGGAGACCTGAAGAATACAGCTGAGAACCTGGATGCCACAGCAATGTCCTGCAAGAGTCTGGCTGAAGACCTAGAGTCCATGGCAATGTCCTCTAGAAGTCCAACTGGATGCTTAGAGGTCACAAGAATGTCTCATGCAAGTGTCTATCAAGGATCTGCACTTGGAAGGCCCAGAGGTCAGTGGCAGAAGCTAGAAAGGCTGTACCGGTGGGAAGAATGATCTGTGCCAGCATGCTGAGGCATCTGCACTGGAGCCAGGAAGCGGCCCTCAAAGTAAGGACCAGAGCTCCCCTGAAAAGAACCAGTGCCATCCTCAGTGACAGGGAACACCAAGCTCCTCCAGTGATGATAACCACAGCCATCATATCAAGAAAACCAGCGTGACAAGCTTCTTGGGGAGAACAAATGGCATACCATCTCCCCCTCCAGTTCTCCTTTTATGTTGTTACCAACAGTCCTCAGGAGGGCCTTCCAGACCCACAACATCACTGATTCAGTTCAGCTGAATGTTACAAGCTGACCAATTCCTTCTCCACCACACAGATAGGAGCATCATGAGTCTTAGATTTACAGGGATCTTGGTCAGCAGCCAGCAGTTTCATCCTTAATAACACTGAAAAGGTAAATTCTCCTTTCTTTCTGTTTTATTTTTACCTCTGAAACTCCATAATGATGAGTCCACCAGCACAAGGCATATCCACCACAAATAACCTGTCTTTCCCTGAGTCATTCATTGCTGTGGAATAAGACCCCATCACCACACAGAAGTATCAAAGAATAATTTTGAGAGTTTCACCCCTTGAGAAACAACATATACCAACTTTACGATGAAAATAACACCATACCCCCAGTCTGGGCTTCAGTAGGAGGATCACCAATTTTCTGAAGTTATCTCATCAGCATGACTAGGGATTGTAGGGTTAGGTTGATCTAAATCAAATCTTGTTTTTCATTTTGAAACAATTTTTCCCAACAGAGACCTATCCCTTCACAGTACTTCTCAACTGTAGTATCTCCATGACTGTACCCAGGATTGTCCACACCAGTCCTAGCAAAGCAATCTGGAAGGAAGTGAAACTCATCCATGTGGGGCACAGCTCCACAGATGAAAGGAAAGAGTTGGAGTCCTAGGACTCCTCCAACCCTAGCTGCTGCTGTTTGAGGCTAGGAAAGCCAGAGAATGAGCTAGGCATCTGGAGTAAGGGAGGAACTGCATGAGCAGAAGACAGTAGAACCATGTGCAGCAGCTAATGAGCTTCAGGAGGTGCCTGGGAGGAGCACCTTAGGGCAGGAGAGAAAGCTGCATCTGACCCCAGTGGGAGTGGATAGCATCTGGGAGGCAGTGGAGTGCAGTGGGTAGAGCAAGCTGTACCTGCAGATAGGCAGTATTCAAGGTGGAGCTCTGATATTACTTTCTAACTGTGAAATTGTTAGTTTTCTGTTTGTTTTTGTTTTTTAAAACAGGGTCTCACTGTGTAGTTCAGGTTGGCCTTGAACTTCAGTCTCTCTAGAGGGGAGGGATACAAGCATGCACTATCATGCCTGGTTTAGCGCTGCGAAACTAGGATGAGTCTTCCTTTGCAGAGGTATTTTAGGGTTAGCCACATGGCACATAGACTGGCACCATGCCTGGCTGGGAGACATTCTATACAGACTTGATTCCTTTAGGGAGTGAGCAGTCATTGAAGGTATTTGTAGTAGTGTTGGAAAGTTATCTCACTATGGGTAGAGTACAGACTCAAGGGAAACTAGTTCCTCAGAAAGGTATCTGATTGGAGGGTATTACACTTTTGGGGCAGGAAAGGGCCAAAGGCAGGTGCTGAGTGAATGAGGTTGGGAGAGAGATACATGAAGTTAACTGTAAAGCCAAAGTCCCAACTCTGGGGCTGACCCTAAGAGCAGGGCATGGGAGCCAGCCAGAGTACAGATTGAGGAGAACAAGGAAGGAAGCTACGCCCCTCCCTATGAGCCAGCTGGAGTTCAGATTCAGGAATACAAAGATGGAAGCTAAACCTCTGCCCGTGAGCCTAAAGCTGAGCAACTATATGCAGGACAACAATATGCAGTGTAGTAACTATTGTGGATTTCCCACTGTCTTATCACTGTTTTGAATTGTTTTATGGCTCTGTTTTATTCCCTTTAAAATTAAAAAAAAAGGGGAGCGTGGCTGGGTGAGTTTCAGGAGTATCAAGAGTTTAAGAAGTTGGCCAGATTTTTGCTAAGACAATGGGTCTAGTGAAGTCTTCATCACAGTTGAGAAATGACAGGAGGGGATGGATTTCACAGGGCAAACATGATTCTCAGGCATTAGCAAAGCTAAACAGGAAAGTAAAAACCAAAATCAAAATCCACAAAAGAAAAACTATAATCAAATTCTTAGCATATTCGTGTACACTCTGTCAAAAATCCAGACATTTTTGAATATTCAGAAGTAACACATAATTAAAGGACATAAAAGTTGGACTTGGAAATCAGGAATGTAACTTGTGTCTCTTAACATTGGCTCTGTGATTTGAGGAAAATTACTAAGCCCCTCTAAGCTTCTGTTTCCTAATCCACACAGATCCTTACCATGGCTCTTGCTTTCTCCATCAGCAGAAGCACAGGGGATTCTTTCTCACCAACTACAAGCTGGTGACCAGCACTGCAATATAATTCAAATATGAGACCTTTTGTGTTTTACATGTATTTTTCAGCTTTCCCAGTATCCAAAATTTTAAGGAGGAAAGGTCTATTTTGGTTCTTGATTTCATAGGGTTTGAGCCTTGGTTGGCTGTCTCCAGGCAGAAGGACATGGTGGAAGGGTTGGTAGAGGAACACTGCTCTTGCCATGGAAGCCACGAAGCAGAGAGAAGTGAGAAGAGCCAGGAATGAAGAGGGCCTGGGACCCTCTTCTGAACAGGCCCCACATTCACCAACTGAACTTGTCAAGGGGCATCTGCATGATCCAGTCACCTTCCAAATACATGAGACTTTGGGGGATATTTTATATCTAAATCCTTGATTAGTACCCCTCAAATTCATGATGCTGAGACTCAAGAATGATTCAATGTGACAGAAAAGCCAAGGCAGGGTAGTCACTTCTTCTGGATGTGATCCACAGCAGGGCTTGATGAGACTAAGGAGCTCGGTCAGCGAGCTCCTCTTTGGGAACAAAAACACTCCCTGCCATCTGCCCATGCAGAGAGAGATGCAGATGGCTCTGTCCTCAGAGGGAGCTGGCACTTCAGGAGCAGGGAACAAGAAGCCCTGGTCCACTTTTTATGAAGAGAACGATTACCTTTTGGTTATCCTCAGGCCTCAATGAGCACAAGATGAAAGTAAACACAGAAAGTTCAGTAGACAGGCAGAAAGAAAGGAATGGAATTTTCAGGGATGGAAGGTGGGAAGAAGAAAATAAAGAAGAACAGAGGAGGGAAGAAGTGAGGGAGGGGAGTGAAAGAAATCACACTTCATTGTTATTATTGTTTTTCATTACAAGAAATCAAACATATGACTTTAGACAGAGCTATAGAGCTACACATCCCAACCTTTCCCTCTCTGTTTAGAAGAGGGTCTTACCAAGTTGCCCAGGTTGGCCTCATTCTTGAAACCCTTTGGCTGAAACTCCAATGTAACTGGGGTCACAAGAGTGCACCACAACCCCTAGAGAGAAGTCTAACATTCAAGGAGTCGATGTGACCTGTCATGCTATCATTTAATCCTCACAAGCACTCTTATTTTACAGGTAAGTAAAAGTCACAAGGTGCAGACCAAGAAAAGCTAAGTATGGTTCCCAGAGTCATGTTAATTTTTTTTTTTTTAGGTGCCAGGAATCGAACTCACGACCTCGCGCTTGCCAGGCAGGTGCTTATGCCACTGAGCTAAATTCCCAGCCCGTCATGTTAATTTTTTAAGCCAGAGACTATGTCTTTTTCATTAAAACATGCCACTTCCCTTTCTAGTCTATGTGCAGTGAATGTGGGTGGTAGCCCCAAACAACTTCAGAGTCAGGCACCAGAACCAGGACATAGGCTGGGCTCTGCACTATGAAAGGGACCCCGATAACCTGTCAGCTAGTATGGGGTTGGATTTACAACCCAAGCATCGTGGCTGAAGAGACTGGGAGTGCTGGGCATAGAAAGGTCCTGAAGTAAGGGTGGACAACTGTTGTGGGACATATGGGACCATCTTGGATACAACAGCAGTTCCAGAGGCCTGAGCCTGAAAAAACATCGCTTTCCTCATAGTGCTTGGCAACCAATCTACAAATAGTTTGGCACTCTTTCAAAATAACACTTTATTTTTTCTTTTATTTTAAGGAGGATAAAACCAAGGAAAATGAAACAGAATAAAACCAATCAAAATAAACTAGTATAAGTTATATAGGACTTCAAAACCTTACAAAATCAGTAATAGTTACCATAATGCTTTTTGTTGTCTTCAAAATGGCTGCAGATAACTTCAAACACAATAAAAATCAAATAGAACAGAATACAATATGAACAATAAAAACAAAATTATGTATGAAATAAAGGACTTCCAAACAAGCCAATAGTAAATCCAAAATGGCTACCATAATATGGCTTGCTATTTTTTTTTTTTTTTGTATCAGGGATCGAACTCACGACCTCATGCTTGCAAAGCAGGCACTTAAGCCACTGAGCTAAATCCCTTGCTATCTTTTAAATAGCTGCTCCTGCCATCAGATTTGACATAATCAAACAAAACAAAAGAGAATAAAACCCAACCCAACAAAACAATAAAAATTATATGGTTTCCTGGCCAGGAATGCTTCCTGGTGAGGCCTTGCTCTCTCCCTCCTCATAGTTTGGGAATGGCGCTGACTCACAGAGAGAGGCTTGGGTCTGGCTGTCCCCACTCAAGCGCAGCCAGTGCCAAAATGACATTCTTTAAATATTTGCACAGTATTCATCAGAGAGGCTGGGGGCTGGGAGGAGTGTTGAGTGACCAGGAAGGCCTATTAGCTGTGCTGAGATCTAGTGAGCCTCTTCTGGACTTATACATGTGCATCTTATAGCAAAGCAAAGCCAAGGCAGACCCGGTTAGTCAAGCTTGCCATTCACCCTATGCAATTATTAAAGCTCTTTCTCAGTCCCATTGGGCAAACTCCCCACCCTTGAGGAGTTCTGATTAGCTAACTGATTTCCATCTGTTTGCATTTTTGGTAATGAAAGCCTAGACTAATGATTGGCTGCTTAATCCAGTTTCAACTATGCATTCTGTGCCACTTAGCTCAGATGACATCTCTTAGAGCCATTCTTGGCTTTCCTAGCCAGATGAGAGTTTTTCCTGATGTTCTCCTGTAATAGAAGATGCCCTGCCCAGCCATTGTACTTCGGTTTGCTAGTTGACCAGGTCATAGTTCCAGTTGCAGTTCCTGTAACTTTTGTTTCTTAGAAATGGGTGGTCAGCCACTGCAGGCCTGCCCCTCAGCCTTGTATGCGTGGGTTACCTGGACCACTGCCACAGGTCCACCCCTCAGCCTGGCACACCTGGTATGCCCAGGACCTCCACAACAGGCCCACTCCTTGGCCTGGCATACCTAGGATGCCGGACTGCTGCCACGGGCCCACTCTTTGGGAAACTACCCCACCTCCTGGACCTAGTACTGTGGTTGATCTTTGGATCCAACACCTTCTCCCAGAACCTTGGACTACAACGGATTACCGTGCTAGCTCAATGGGAGACTCAGCAACTCCTTACTCAAGAAGAAGATTTCAGCAGACACCAGTTAGTATGGTGAGTTTGCAGCTAAAATAGAGGTCTGAAGTGGGTAAATAGGAGCAGAAGTGAAGCTCCCTCCAACTGTAAGATCTTTGAGAAACTGGCAAGAGAATGGGTAATCCCCTCCTCCACACAGAGAATATCAGACAGGTTGAGGAGTGTGCCAATAAGGCCTCCCCCAACTTGGAGAAAATTAAAAGTGCTTATGAGACACCCAGTGAGACAGTAGGGCCACAGCTGACACAAACACTATAGACAGGGAGATCTGGTGACCTGCAACAACCTTAAGACATAGCAAAAGCATGAACTAAGAGTTGACCTACATCAATATTTCTAGGCTAGTTAACCCAGGAAGAATATATGACTCACCCAACAGGCCCTGCAGGAAGAATTCAGGTGACTGGCTCTTCTCTTCATTGTGGTACCCAGCAACTGGTCAAACATCAACCACACGGTAGGATGCTAAAATTCACACTACAGACATTGGGGACTACTGGGATTGAAAGATCAAATATTTACACAAAAGCTGAAAAATGACAAAACAAAAAGGCAAAATGCAGTCTCAAACATCTAGCCCATTAGGAGCAAGTACAGGTGACATTGAAATAGAAGACTTTAAAAGTCATACACCAGAAATCTCTGAAACGATAGCAAATGAAGTAAAGAAACAAATCCATGAGGCTATAGAGGAAATCAAATTAGAAATGTCTTATGTAAAGACAGAAATAACACTGAAGTTTTAGAATGCTAAACTTAGTGTTAGAAATAACACTAAACTTTTAGAATACTAAAAGCTGTTAGAGAAAAGACACAACTCACCTATCAAGGAAAGCCTATTAGAATCACGGCAGCCTTTTTAGCACAAACCTTCAAGTTAAGACAAGCTTGGGCAAGCTTAGTAAATTGGTTGCTCAACATAGAGAAGAAATAGATAAACAAAACACAGGAGCATGGAAAATTTATTGAAACTTTGAATGAACAATGTAGAAAAAAAACAGAATCTATGAAACAAACTCAGAGGGAAGCCCAAGAAACAAAAATTCTATTGAAAGCTGGCAAAACCATTTAAATGAAGCTGAGGATAGAATTTCAGGCCTTGAGGATAGGATCACAGATAGCAATCATGAAAGGATAGAACTTATAAAAACAGAAAAGCAGCATGAAATGACAATCTGGCAGCTTCAAAATGATGCCAAAAGAAACAATATAAGACTAATAGGCACCAGTGAAGATGCAGGAGTCAATGCAAATGACATAACTAAAATATTCACAGAAGTAATAACAGAAAAATTTCCAGACATGGGGGAAAAATCTGATATACAAATATCTGAGACACAGAACATCAGACAGTCACAACCAACATAAATCTACACCCAGACATATAATAACTAATATCCCAGACATACAGCATAAAAACAGAATATTAAAAACTGTTAAAGAAAAGACACAACTCACATATCAAGGAAAGCCTATTAGAATCATGGCAGACTTTTTAGCACAAACCTCCAGGTTAAGATGAGCTTGGAGTGAAGTATTTCAAGCCCTAAAAGAAAAAACTTTCAACCCAAATGATACACACAGCAAAACTGTCTTTCAAATTTAATGGAGAAACAAGATACTTCCATGACAAATGAAGAAATTAATGTCCACCAAAACAATTCTAGAAAGAGTACTGAAAGATATGCTAGATAGAAATGAAAATGGCCACAATCTACAGAAGAACAACAGAAAGAAACCACCAGGCTGGACAAGAAATTAAACAAGAGAGAAAAGCAGGAAATCAACAACAGGAGCACAACATGGCAAAGTCAAGCCAGTACATATCAGTAATATCCATAAATGTAAATGGGCTCAGTTCACCTATCAAAATAAACAAGTGACAGAATGGATCAAGAAACAGGATTCCACAACATTCTATATACAAGAAACACATCTGACTCAAAAAGAAACTCATAGATTAAAAGTCAAAGGATGGAAAACAGTATTCCAGGCAACAGGAATCCAGAAAAAAATCAGGGGTAGATATTCTGTTTGCAGACAAACTGAACTTCAAACCTAAAATGATTAAAAGAGACAAAGAAGGCCACTACATACTTGTAAGTAGAAAACTACAAGAGGAAAAACTAATAATTATATATATATATATATATATATATATATATATATATATATATATATATATATAAATACAGAAGTACCCAACTGTATGAGACAAATACTAATGAACATGAAAAACCAAATACACAAGAACACAATTGTAATAGGAGACCTTAACACCCTACTCTCATTAAGAGATAAGTCAACTGGACAAAAAGTCAGCAAAGAAATAACAGAACTCAATCATACCTGTGAGCAAATGGACTTAGTGGATGTTTACACAGAGTATTACACCCAACCACATCAGAATATACATTCCTTCTCAGATGCACATGGGACATTCTCCGAAATAGACCATATATTAACCCATAAAGCATTCTTAACTAAATGCAAAGGGAGCGAAGTTATCCAATGCAATATCTCACTATAGCACACTAAAATTGGAAATCAATAGCAAAAAACCCTGCAAAACCTGCATAAATACATGGAAATTAAATAACAACCTTCTGAATAACCAGTGGATTACATATGAAATTAAAGAAGAAATAAAATATTACCTACAATACAATGAAAATGCAGATATAACATACTATAACCCATGGGATACAATGAAAGCAGTCCTAAGAGGAAAGTATATAGTAATAAATAGTCACATCAAGAAAATGGAACAAACACAAATAAATAACCTAATGCTACATCTCAAGCTTCTAGAAAAGGAGGAGCAAGTCAAACCAAAGCTCATAGAAGAGAGGAGAATGTAAAGATTTGAACAGAAATCATTGCAATTCAAACCAAAAAAACAATGCAAGGAATTAACAAATCAAAGAGCTGGGTTTTTTTTTTTGAGAGAACAAACAAAATTGATAAACCTCGGGCCAACCTTATCAAGAAAAAGAAAGAAAAAACTCAAATGCAAGCAATAAGGACTGAAAAGAGGGAAATTACTACAGATCCCATGGAAATTCAAAAGATCATGAACACCTATTTGAAAATCTCTACTCACTTTCTTTGTGCAAAACACAAAGAAAATGGACAGATTTCTAGAAACATGTGAACTACAAAAGGTCAATCAAGAAGATCTAACAATTTTGAATAACCCAATATCACTTACTGAAATAGAAAACATGATTAAAAACTTACCAAAAAAGAAAAGCCCAGGTTGTGATGGATTCATAGCTGAATTCTATAAAAAAATTCAGAGAAGATTTAATGCCAATACTCCTTCAACTCTTCTATAAAAGTGAAAGGGAAGTAGTCCTCCCTAACTCATTGTTGGATGTATCACTCTGATACCAAAACCAGAGAAAGACCCAACCAAAAAGGAGAACTATAGACCAATCTCACTAATGAACACTGATGCAAACATTCTCAATAAAATACTGCCAAATAGAATGCAGCAAATCATCAAGAAAATTATACCAATGACCAAGTGGAATTTATTCCAGAAATGCAGGGATGGTTCAACATATACAAATCAATAAATGTAATACACCACATAAGCAGAGCCAAAAATAAAAATCATATGATCATCTCAATAGACACAGAAAAAGCTTTCAATAAAGTCCTACACATGTTCATGATAAAAACCCTTCAGAAATTCAGAATACATGGTGTCTACCTCAATCTTATAAAGGCCATTTATGAAAAACCAACAGCCAACATTATACTAAATGGACAAAAACTGAAAGCTTTCACTCTAAAATCAGTAACAAGACAAGGATGTCCACTATCACCACTCCTGTTCAATATAGTTCTGGAACTATTAGCCAGAGCAATCACACAAGAGGGAGAAATAAAAGGAAAAAAAATAGGAAAATAAGAAATTAAATTATCATTATTTGTAGATGACATGATACTCTACATAAAAGACCCCAAAAAACTCCATTAAAAGTCTACTAGAGGTAATAAACAAATTCAGTAGCATAACTGGATACAAAGTCAACACTCAAAAATCAGTAGCATTCCTGTACACAAACAACTCCATAAGAGAGAAATTATGGAAATATCACCTTTCACAATAGCATCTAAAAAAATTAAATACTTAGGAATCAACCTAAACAAGAATGTAAAAGAATGTAAAAGACCTATATGCTGAAAAGAATGTAAAAGACCTATATGCTGAAAGACCTATATGCTGAATGTAAAAGACCTATATGCTGAAAAGAATGTAAAGACCTATATGCTGAAAATGTAAAAGACCTATATGCTGAGAATGTAAAAGACCTATATGCTGAAAATTATACTACTCTAAAAAAGGAGATTGAATGGGATATTGGAAAATGAAAGGATATTCCTTGCTCTTGGTTAGAAAGAACCAACATTGTGAAAATGGTCATACTTCCAAAAATGTTATACAGGTTCAATGCAATCCCAATCAAAATCCCATTAACATACCTTGCAGATCTAGAGAAAATATTCCTAAAATTCATCTGGAAACTGAAGAAACCTAGAATAGCAAAGGTGATTCTGGGCAATAAAAGCAAGACAGGAGGCATCTCAATTCCTACTTGAAACTATACTACAAAGCCCCAGTAATAGAATCAGCATGGCAAAGAAATAGTTCTGAGGATCAATGGAACAGATTAGAAGTTGCAAACACTACTACAAAGACATTCAGCCATCTTATATTGACAAAGGGGCTAAACATGTTCACTGGAAGAAAGATAGCCTTTTTAATAAATGGTATTGGAAAAACTGCTCCATATGCTGAAGACTGAAAATAGACCCATGCCTATCACCATACACTAAGCTAAAGTCAAACTGGATCAAGGATCTAAATAATAAACAGAAACACTAAATCTACTGGAAGACAAAGTAAGTAAAAACCTTGGAGACGTAGGTGTAGGGAGAGAATTCATGAATGAAACACAAACCACATGGGAAATACTTCAAAGAATCAACAAATGGGATCTCATATTACTAAAAAGTTTTTGCACTCCAAAAGAAATCACCAACAAAATGAAAAGAAAACCCACAGAATGGGAAAGAATTTTTGCCAGCAACCCCTCAGACAAAGGACTTATATCCAGAACATATAAAGAATTGAAAAACATCAAGGCCCCCAAATTCAAAGACGCTCTCCAAAAATGGGCATCTGAGATGCACACAAAGTTCTCAGATAAGATATAAAAATGGAAAGTAAATATATGAAGAAGTGTTCACCATCACTGGTCATTCAAAAAATGAAAATTAAAACAGCATTGAGATTTCATCTCACCCCCAGAAAGAATGGCCATGACATCAAGAAATCAACTGATAACAAATGTTGGTGAGGATGTGGGGAAAACACTTATTCACTGTTTGTGGGGTGCATACTCATGCAACCACTGTGGAAATTAGTATGGAGATTCCTCAAAAATCTAGGGTTGGAAGTACCGTTGAATCCAGCTATTCTCCTCCTGGGTATTTTCCCAGAAAAATTGAAAAGATCATGTCACAGTGATATTTGTGCATCCATGTTCATAGCAGCACAATTTGTGATAGCTAAATCTTGAAAACAACCAAAATGCCAATCAACTGCAGAGTGGATGAAAAAAATGTGGTATTTTTATACAATGGAATACTGTTTAGCTATAAAAAGGATGATCTTGAGGCCCTTTTAGGTAAATGGAGACAAGACTATCCTCATAAGTGAAATAAATAAGAATCATATTTATAAATATCACATTGTCTCTCTAGTGTAAAAATCAATAAAAACTGACAGAATAACGGGATCTAAAAGCATAATAGATATTGTAAAAGTAAAAGGGAAGGAAAGTGCTCTAAAGGATATAACAGTATGTTTAGTGTATAAGATAGATGACCACATTACTAAATTTCTATTAAATCATTGAACAGAGGGTTTGCACTGTCAATGTTTGAGTGTCTAGCCACTTTTTATACTCTGATTTTATAACTTTAACAACTATTTTTAGCATGACAATATGTAATATGTCAACTAGCTATTTTATGATGTTAATTTTTAAAATTCTGTATTATTCTATATTTTCTTTTTTAAAAAATTTTCTTTTCTTTCTTTCTTTAAATAAAAAAAGAGAAATGGCTGGTCACTGTGATGCATAGGTAATCATCATGACGCATATTTTAAGAACCAATCCCCAAATGACAAGCCGTTCTTTCTCTGTACTTCCTGCTTGCTTATCCCACATAAGCCTTAGACCACCAGAGATCAGGGCCAGACATCTTGAGAACTGATTCCTACTCACTGCCCATTCAAGTTTAAATAAATCTGCCTCCAAATCCTGGGTTCTGTTTTCATGTTTCTGTTTGCTGCTGCACTGCTAATGCCTTCACTTCCTTCAGCTGCCGTGATCTGTGTATGTGCTTTCTTGCTTCACAAGACTGGGAGAGATGTGCTTGGTCACCAACACGCATCAGCAGAAAAAATTTTGAGGCTCAGAGAAATTAGATAATTTCTTTAAGGTCACAGAACTATTAGATGGTACATCCAAGATTTAAATCAACCTTACCTTGATCTCCCACATTAGTATTTTTTTTCATTTTAAATTGCAATGTTTGCTCTTATGTTTTTACAATATGTATGTACACTTGAGTATCCCTATTGAAAATATGTTTTCCATAAAATAAACATCAAACTAGACATTTCTTAGTCATTCCAAGGGTCTCCAGTAATGAGATATTCTGCCTTTTAAACAAAATGTTGTTGTAAGTCACAAGTTTTCTTTCTATTAACTGAGCAATGACTCTTCCTTAAATGTTATTTCTATGTAATATAATTTCAGTAACAGGTTAATGAATCCATAGGGAGTTATTGCTACTTCAGTTTCAAATGAATTTTGTAACATTCCAAGATTATTGGTTTATGATGGGATCATCCAGCTGCTTTGAATTCCTCTCAATATTTCTTGAGGTGACTACAGAGGACAGAACCAAAATGGATACAGTGGCATTTACTCTGAGGTCACTGGAACTGGTGAGTTCTTCTGTCATGTTTTATTTTCTTTCTCTAGAAAATAGAATGTTCCTGACCAGATCCAGCACTATTTATTATTCATGCAGAAACATGAGGCACTATGTCTCAGTCTTTGGTCTGTGCTATTCGAGATGCAGAAAAGTATCAAGGTTGATATGAATGAGAAAATTCTCACATGGCTGGGTTAAGTCACTATCATCTCTGAATTTAAGATTCTTTATATGCAGGGCTCATTGTCAAGGTGCTTATGACTTATTCACTCAAATAGTATTGACTAATAATCTACTAGGAAGCAAATGTTTGATGATTCCAACCTTGTAAGAGCTCCAACATTAACAGGCAGCTGTAGTTTGGGATGATTGGTCAACAAAATGTAAGTACAAGAGACCATGAAAACCCAAAGTTACTAGCCCTATTCAGAACTGAAATGTCAAGAAAATGTCCCTACAGGATTTTAGGGTTTTGTCTGAGTGTAGACGTGAACACTAGTAGAAATCCACCAGAAGAATTAGCAGATCTGAAAGAGGAGCAGAACATAAGTCAGAGAAGAGAAAGACAAACATGCAAGATGAGAAACAGTGAGTCCTACTGGGGAGTGTGTGGTGGTTCATATGTCTGGAGCAGCATTTAGAAAAATGAGAACAGTGAAAGAGGATGAAGCTAGAGCTGAGGGCATGTGTATGTAGAAGGTAGAGGCCCTCAGCAGCCTGGCAAAGGAGACTGGACTTCAACTTGTGCACACTGGAGAGGGCAGAAGTCCTAGTGGGACAGTGAAAGAACAGATCTGACCTTCTGATAAATCACTCAGCTCCTCTGTGGAGATTTGTTTTGGGCATGGCAAAACTGGAGGCATAAGCCACTGGAACAAGGTGGTAGCAAGGAAGAAATAAAGGAAGCAAACAAAAGGAGATGATCTGAAGGAAAACAAGAGTCCGAAGGATTTATTAGAAGTGAAACACATTATAGTGACTGGAAGTATGAGACTTTTAAAAAAATACACACAGTAAAAAAGTCAATGACAGCCCTCCTAAAGCCAAGAATTTCCACATTATATGAATTAGTGCACCTAAATTAATAGGGATTTTCCTATTTTGTAATACTCTGAACTCCTGTCAAGCTAGTCAACTCAGGGTTGACAGGAGCTTTGGGGATGGGGTGAGCAACTCCACTGGTGCTTGTAGTCTTACCTTCCTTGTGCTGGAACACAATACCCAAAACCCATGATTTAAAAGAGGAGAAATTTATTTTGGTTCACAGTTCAATCCATAGTTGCTGGTTCCAAAGCAGGATAGCATGGCACTGGGACTGTTCACATTATGGTAGAGAGGAAGCACAGAGGGTTAAGGGAGAGGCTAGGAAGAGTGCATGCTTCCAGATCATGGCCCCAGGGACCCACATCTTCCACCCAGGCCCCACCTCCTAACAGCAAGTCAGCTGTAAACTTCATAATCCAATCAGCTTTCAAAACTCCTGCCTCTGGGCACATGAGGCTTTGGGGGATTATCTACATATAAATCCCAACACTCATTAAACTTCCCCTAAGCTTCTCCTGTATCTTCCCATGTTTGCCATGCCTCTTACAGTTATACTAGACCATAGGGCCCAGTGTCACTAATGGTCATGGGACAGGCAAGTTGTACACCCCAAGGCTGAATGAAGTATAGGAGACTGGCCCATGTCTCTCCAGTGTTTTTTCTTCACTTCAACAACCTTCATTGAAACAGAGCCGCGAGATAAAAATATCCTGGCTGAGTCTGCCCATGAAGGAAGGCTGGCTTGGAGTTTCTGGGCCTTTGCACAAAGATTGTTTTGCTGTGTTCAGTTATCTAGATTTGAAGGTTATTTATTGCTAAGGCTTAGGCTTAATGTATCCTTATATTTATTATCTCCAATAGCTGACATTACACAAATAATTTAGAATAAATGATAACACAGATATTCATTTCCCTATTTTCATTTCAATAACCAGTGGTGAAACAGAGATATCAATAGACAAATACAATCCCATATGATAATTACCCAGTGCTAGTTTCCCAGAAAGAATAGAGCAGCAGCATGTGGTGTAGTCTGAGGTCAGGAAAGGTTTTCCAGAGAAAGTGACATCTAATCAAACTGAAAAATGATGTTAGGTAGGAAATGAGTGTATTAGTTACTTTCCCCTGTTTGAACAAAACACCCAACAGCTACAATTTAAAGTTTATTTGCACTCACAGTTTCAGAGAGTTCAGTCCATGGCCAGCCAGCACCAAGGCAGAAACAGCATGGTGGAAGGCCTGATGGTGGAAAGCTGGTCCTGTCATGACAGCTAGGAAGCAGGGACAGAAGAAAAGAGCCTGGATAAAGGTACACTGTACAAGGTCATGTATCCAGGGCCCTGCCCCTTCTGATCAGGCCCCACCTCCAAACAGCAGTCACTTATGAACTCACTGATAGAGAATCCACTGATGAAAGTATATAGCTTCTCTGTGAGCTTCCCTAAGGTGGATCCCTTTTGAACACAGACCTTTGAGGAACAATTTTTGTCTAAACCATAATATTGATCATGATTGTTTTTGAAAAACTAAAAGAGCCATTGTGAAGAAGTAAATGCTGATTTGCCTTTTGACATAGCATAGATGCATGATGCCATATGTCAGCTTAATATTTCAGATACTTCTACTTGGTTCTAGCTACCATCTTCTCAGAAAAATGAAAAACATAATTCTTAGCATACATAATCCTCTCCACTTTCTTAGGGTTACCTGGAACCCTAGACTACTCAGATGGACTTTAATATAAATACTATATCTCAGGCTTTAGAGAAAGTAAAAAACAGGTGTGAGTCATTCCATCTTGTGACAGAGTGTATGTCTCAGCTCCTGAGTCACAAAATGATAAAGGCACAGAACATTTTGATGGGAGACCAAAGAGAGAAAAATAAAAGTTCCTTTTGGCACACAAATTATCTTGAGACAAATTTATAGCAGGATGTTGAAACCAAAGCCTCTGATAAGTGCCAGGAAGCAACAGCTGAGAAATTCCAATCCAGATCTCCAAGTGTGGGATTCACACGGAAATGTCAGAGAGCTTGTCCAGGCACCCTCTTCCTCATTGTGACTGTGAGTAAAGTTAAAAGGATGGAAAAAAAGAAAATTAGTAGGAAGATACTTTCAAAGATACCATTGCATTTGTCATATTATCTCAGTTTCAGAGAGAGGCTTCAGTGTCATGGGCCAAACTTTGGAAGTGTCCTGTGTAACTGGGAGTGCACAGAGAGAAGAGGGCGGCTATGTCACTTTTTGAGTAGAACATGAGAAATCCTGATGCTGATTACCCAATGCTTATTGGAACAGTAGACATGAAAATGTTTCACATGAGCCACTGGGGGACTCCAGGTTGAGATCGGACCAGAATGGGGACATTGCTATTAATAATAGGGTGAGTAGTAATGCAATCTTATCATCAAGAACCTGGATTCTACCCTAGTATGTTGCCTCATGCCTATTATCCTAGCACTCTGGAAGGCTGAAGTATGAAGATCACAAGTTCAAGCCCAGCCTAGGCAATTTAGCCAAACCCTACCTCAAAATTAAAAAAAAAAAAAAAAGTAATACAGGGCTAGAGACATATCCCAGTGTGTAAGCCCTGGATCCAGCCCCCACTAAAGCAAAATAAACAAAACAAAAACAAACTATCAAAAAGAACCTGTATTCTTAGGGCCTGAGGAAAAAGGTGAAGCATCTACATAAGTAAGACTTGCTTCCTTGTGGGTTGAGGGCACTTCAGGGAGTTTCTTAGCAGTATAATCTCTGAAGTGCCCAAGAATACTCATGTTCCTGCCAGGTCCCCTCCAACTCTGGAGGGATCGGAAACTGCAGAAAAGCTGATGTTCAGGCAAATGTTCAGGCAAGTCTGAGAAATAGAGAAGCTAGCCCCAAAGAACCCGTCTTAGCCTCCATAAGCATCAGTAGAAAATCACTGATCTAGGGGAAAGGGGGAAGTCTTGCCACCACATCATGTTTCCATCTTTGGCTAAAGCCTTTGAGTTGGCGCTTAATTAGTGAGCCAATGCAATGGGTGAGTTTTAAAACTACTATGGAAATGTCAGCTCTCTGAAAATAACCAGAGAATCCCTGGGCTTGCCTTGTTTTCATTCAAAGGAAGGCAAAAACAGTTCTGTTGCATAAATTTTAAAGAGGTGATAGGAGATCATAACAAAGGTGCTTTCTAATTGCATGGCAAGCTGTGCTTTTCTAAACTTGAATTTTATAAAAGCCACATATCTCTTTGAAGTTTTAGGGAATAAAGATTCTTCGGAACTACTTAAGCATAATGAAGGGTAAATAGATACTCTATCCATTCTTTATGTTTTCCTTACTTAGTGACTTGCCTCCAGTTTTCAAAGACATGTGTGAGAAAGGGCTTTGTCAGAATCTTTATGGTCACCTCATTATCAATAACTCTTATACTGTCCTCTTAGGAACTTCAGTCTGTCGAGCTGGGATTCTCACCTAAGTAAGGTTTTAGGATCAGAGTCCTCAGGAATAGGCAAGGCAGGATACAGGAATCATGTTTAGAGCCTCTAATTATCCACCTTCATCCTGTGCTATTTTAAAGGACCCCTGAGCTCTCTTAATTGTTATAACCTGATTTCCCAAGATCCACTTGGGTCACTCAATCTACTCTTACGTGATTTCTCAACAGAAAAAGAAAAAAAAGCCAACACCCACATATTCACAGCCCAACCATTTTGTTCTTCTGCCACATCACGAATTATTCCACAAACTTAGAAGACAGAGGTAGAATTTTAAAAACTATTATTTAAGAAGGTAATTTAAGGTTACAAAGAAGAGGGCTGCCTCATACATCTCCACACCCATACCTTCTATTCCTTTAAGCATTTTTCCCTCTAAAGCAGCTGTCTTCTCCTGCTCTCTCCTTTCTTCCTCGCCTGAGCCCTCCCGCTACTTTCTATGCCATCTGCTCACACTCCTCACACCTTGATCCACTGAACAAAGGCCCAGCTTTCACCTGAATTCAAGTAGCTGCCTGTGGCTTGCCCCACCCTGAACTGTTTCTGGCAATCTCAGGCAAACCCAGATGGTGGGTGAGGATCTCAGGAGCACTAGGCTGGCTCCGATGCTCTGGATTTCTGCCTCTTTCTGCATTGCAGGCTTATCTTTTCCTGTGTATTTCCCTTGCAATCCTTTTGTGAGATGGGTCATCTGGGCTGCAGCACAGGACTGCTTCCAGAGGCCCCCAAAAGGGAAAGAGTAAATGAGACAGATCTCAAGTGAATTTGACCTCAAAGGCAAATTAGTTTATCATTATATATTTCCATAAATGTCAGTTTCCTCCATTTCCTTTCCAAAAGCAAAATATTGCCAATGATTTTACCAGTGCAGTAAGCATTTCCTGAGCTCCTCAGACTCTGGCCCTGTTAAGAAACTCTCATCCTCACTGTCATCTGTCTTCTTCTCTGAAGCACTGCACACATATAGCTGCCCATAATCGAAAATGTGTGGATGTGCAGAAACCCACAGAGGCTAGCAACTTATTTTTAATGTGCAAATTGCCTTCAAGAGTTAGGCACATTGGCATCATCAAAAGTCATGCTCCCTTGTCATCAGCTGGAGAAATAAGACTAATTTATAAGTTATAGTCAGTTTCCATAGCTATATTTATAGCTTTATCTATTCCATAAATACATACTAATTTGGGGCTGTTATGGAGGACAGTGAAAAAAATCTCTGCAAGCTATTAAGAATGCAAGAGACTAGGAAAACAGAGATTAAATTAAATTGTATTTCATTTCAAGTGCAAATCTGAATAAAGCATAGGAAAGTTGCATCAGTCTTTCACAATTTCAAAGGTGCTAATAAAAAAGCAAACAAATGAAATATTTATATCAATTTAAAAGCTCCAAGGTGTTGGACATCCAGCAAACACACCACCTTCTTTTTCAGCAAAGAGAACATCAATTCCCAGATAATTCTTTGGAGAAAAGCTGCTATATATTGAGCTTCATATGAGACATTATATTTTCCAAAAACTATATCAACTTGTTTTTACTACCTCATTTTACTTGATGATACCCCATCCTGCTGTGCCCTGATCTTGAAGCTAGGATTGAACACAAAAGCTAGCAAAATGTCCTTGGGGTCAAAATTAAAAGTCACAACAGTCTTTCATCAGGAGAAAGCGGTGACTGCAGGCAGTGGTGAGAAGGAGATGGGGTGGGGTCCAGGGCTTTTACCTTACTTCCAACGGGCTGCAAATTCATCTGGAAAGAGGTCATACTGAGAACCATCAGCTGTAATGTGTTGTTATTGTACCAGGAATCAAACTCAGAACCTTGCAATAGCCAGGCAGGTGCTGATGCCACTGAGCTGTGTCTCTGGCATTTGTACTGATCTTCTATCTCCTAAACCCACATCCACTGCCTTGAAACAAACGCCATGTTATCAAGACCCTCTGGGTTATCCCAAACATAGAAGCAAGAACAAGAGAGGGGCCAGAACTGGAAACTCCATGGAAAAAAGAACTTTCTGAAAATCAGAGCAGCTTACCAGTGGACTGAGCTGTTGGAGATGGGAGGTTGTTCTGCAAATCCTGGAGGCTCTCATGCAGGAGGTGGTTAGCTAGACATCTGTTACAGGTGGAGTCTGCAGGATTCAGCTGGAGAGAGGATTGAAGTGAACAGTCAGGTTTTCACATTCACCAAAGAGCTGGGGATGCAGAGGAAAAGGACAATCAGAAGGCCACAACTGTTCCATGAGACACAAAGAGAATACTCATCCCTTGCAGCTCAAGAGGCAGATATATGACCAATATAGGTGTGAAGAAGTGAGAATAGATTTTGGTCCAGTCAGGGAAGAACTTCTGGACAAGTAAATCTAACTGAATAGACAGCATTGCAATCTGATAACTGCCTGTCAGAGATTTCATAAAAGGATCTTTCACCTGTCCTAAAAAATAAACTGGACACCTTAGGTCCATCCATTCCATCTTTGAGCATTACCAAATACACACTTCCTTATGAGATGGTGGATACATGGGACACAGGATGTATCCCATCTGTCTTGTACTTTTGACAAACATTCCTATTCAACAACAACTCTCTTCTTAATATGATCATGATATGTCATTGACTAAGGAACACTATCAATCAAATCATTTTTGTATCTTTAATTAGCACAGTATCCAAAAGCATTTGATATCAATCCAAGCTTAGCCTTGAACACCACATGATTTACAAAGTTGATCCTAAGAACCCACCCCAGACACACACACACACACACACACACACACACTCACACACACTCCTTTCCTCCTGATCTGTGTTCCTGGTTAGGCAGGTATGCCTTGAACTTAGCTCTGCCTTGCTGGTCTGGGATTCCTTTGTTGCACACAGTCACTTACTGTTAGTTGCTGAAGACATGGTATCTGTTCAGGATTTTACCTCTATGTTATCTTTATTTCTACTGATGTTATCTTTATTTCTATTTGATATTTCTCATTATTTTAACTTCATGATGTTGTCTGCTTTGGTTCATCATTTCCCCAGGGAGAAATCTCCATCCACTGACTGACATTTTAGTCTTTTCAGCTCATTCCTTGTCTGAGACAAGTGAAGAGAGTGCAGTACTTAGTACTTGGGGTAAGTATTGACCTGTTACCCTCAGAGGCAAAGAAGCATAATAATAGTCAGAAATCAGCATAACTTCTACTGCTAAGGAATCATCACCATCATCATCATCATCATCATCTATATGACAAATTGTTATCTTTCTGCCTTCGTTTGGTATGAAGTAGATTCTCAGTAACTTTTTCTTACTTAAACGAAATAATGAATGATTCAGTTCTGACAGCATTTCCACGAAACAAATTTCATTTCTTCAGGAATAAGTAGTTATTTTACAAATTAATCATACATGTTTATAAGTCAGCAGATAGAATTACAAAACAGAAATAAGATACTTTTAATTTGAGCTCCTATGGCAGACACTACTGGTGGCTGAACCAACAGCATCAATCTTCCCTCTCCTTCCTCCCCAGCAGAATGCGCTGCTCCCAGTGGGATAGAAAGCTTCGGTGGGTTGCCTGTGTGAATTAATTTGGGTCAATAGGACACATGAAGAGAAGTTTCCTGTGTTTGGGACAGGCATCTAGAAAACACCCACCTCTTGTCTGTGATAAAGATAGAATTTAACCCCAAGGTACTTCTGCTTTGTCATTTTGGGGCGATGCATGGTGGTGATGCAATTTGCACTCTGGGAAAGGCAGCTCAGGAGAGAAACACTTGGGTCTTCGATGATGTCATCAAGCTGCTCAGTCAGTACTGCCTGAATCAGCCAGATGCCACCTACTCCTGGACATATTATTAAGAAGGGAAACCCCTATATATTAAGTCACATATATTTAAATGTTCTGTTATATTTAACTAAAATCATGCTAGCTGACATAACTTTTTAGCTGACTGTGGCTTTGTCTTATATGGGCAAATGCTACAAAGTTTTTAATAATAGTAACAATTGCTTCTGAATTGGCATTATCACCTTCTCGAAGTCCACGCGACAAACCAACCTTTTTATTTTGAGACAAAGGGAAACACAACTGTGCTGGGGCCTAAAGAATAGAATCGTATCTTAGCTACATTCTAGCTGTAAATATGTGTTATCTTAGACTTCCATAACAAACTACCACAGACTGGATAATTTAAACAACAGAGATATATTTTTTCATAGTTCTAGAGTCCAGTAAGTCTCAGATCAAGTTGCCAAGTAATTCTGTTACTCTGTGGGGGTTTTCTTTCTAACTTTTAGGTGGCCATCTTCTCACCGTGCTCTGACTTGGTAAAGAGAGATGGAAGGAAAAAAGAAAGAAAAAGAGACAGTGAGAAGGGCTGCTTTCTGTTGTCCTATTTATATGAGCACTAATTCCATCATGAAGGTTCTACTCTCAAGACCTCATGACCTTGTTTAGCTTCCAAAGGCCCCATCTCCAAATTCTACCACATTGGGAATTAGAATTGTGTCATAAAAATTTGGGGGGTGCAGGACTTCCCTAAAATCAGAGTACAATTTGTATGGACAGTTCAGTCCATACCAGTGACCTTGGGCAAGTAAGTACTCAACACTCTGATGCTCCGTTTCCTTGCTTGTAATTTCAGGCCTAACAGCAAGGCTTATCTACCCCCCAGAACTTCCCCAGTGAGGGAGAGCTTGTAAAGCACTCAACACAGCACCTAGTACGTGTTGAGGACTCTATCACTGTGGTCTGTCCTTTTGCTGTCCCCTGAACAGATGTGCGGTAGCTGAACACTCTCCAGTGGCCCTGAATTGTCTTCTCTGGGTGACCCTGAGAGGTAGGAATGCCCAGCTGAGCCCAGAGGAGCATGTGAGTCTCACAGAAGCTGGAGCACTGAGTATGGATTTCAACAGCAGCTCACACACAGCCCCTGTGAGTGTCTACCCCAATAGGAATCATGTTGTTCTGACCTAATTTCTAGAGGCTACTAAAAAGTGACTCAGCCATTCTTGAGCTGCTCACAAAACTACCTACCCTGTCCACACTGCAGCTTTTCCAAGCTGCTCCCCTTGCTGGGAAAGCATTCTCCACTCGCTGATTTCTGCTTCTTTCCCAAGGCACAGTCCAGCCAGCCCCTCCAAGAGTTTTTCAGTCCCTTCTCACTTCCCCCCATCTCTGTGATTCAGGGACCTCTCCTCAATCCACCCTGTGCACCTACTCCACATTCATCACAGAAGAACTCACTCGCCTATGCGAGTTTTTTCCAGATGAAATGCATCCTCAATTCCAACTGTACTCTTTGCATATGGAACAAAATTTGGTTGAATGATAACTTGCCCATAAAAATAAGATTAAACTCTGTAGTAAATAAATATTTTCCTATGAAGTTGTTCCCTTGATCTCCGAAATGAAGTAGTTTATTTCTGTAAGATAAACGGGATATATTTATTACCCCCACCATAATTTCAAAGGAGAAACCTTCTGCTTCTTTGCCACAAAAGAGGATAAACTGTCATTATCTAACTTGAGTGAAATTATTCAGTGAAACAAATAAAACATATGCTTAGAAATTGAAAAAGCACAATTGATAATTCATGAGTTAAAGGAAAAATCATAATGCGGATTTAAATGCAATGGTGATAAGATTACCCATTAAATTTTAAAAATACAATCTAAAGGATAATTAGTATAAAATATATTGTCTTAAATGAATGCATTGGAAAACATTTAAACCATCATGAGGTGTATATTTAACTCAAAATTTAGAAAAAACACAAAGTTAGCTGAAAAGAACTGAAAATGATATAAATAAATTCAAAAGTCAGTTAAATAGAAAGATCATGGTAACAGTTTCTTTTTAGCTCACTGAAAACATTGATAACTTTGATAAGACTGCTCAAGAAAGAGACAAATAATATTAAAAACAACAAAGGAAACATAATTTCAATTAAAGGAGAAATCTTACCTATCGTTAAAAAGTGCTGAGAGATAATAATTTTGATAACTTGGATGAAATTCATATTGTCAGAGTAAATTAACTCAACAAGAAACAGAACCCAGACTGATCATCCAGTAAATTCAGTTAGTGGTCAACAGTCTCTCTTTATCCCCTCAATAAAAAAGAAATGGCCTAAGAAAATTTCACAAGAAATCATAGCAAACATTCTAGGAACAGACAATTCCTATAGATGTTCATCTAGAAACTAGAAAGAGGAAAAACTGTTGTAGATAAAGTGTAAAAAGACACACAAAAGCCTTCTCTTTTACATGGACAAATTCAGCTGAGGGTTAATCCTCAGCATTTGCTGAAGGTGAAAGTCAGCCCTATTCTAGGCAACATGACATATGGTCAGGAAAAAACAAAAGAGCCCTGCCGTTGGTAAACTGCATCCTTTGTAGGAGGATGGTGAAAAAGCTGCCTCTACCTGATGGGGAAGGAGAACTTTGAGCCTCTGTGTTCATTCACTCTATAATCAGTCACATTCCGGAAGGGCATCTGAAAGCTGTGCCTGTGGAGCTGTTATAACCACAGTGGCTCTTATTTTAAACAGGTGCTTCTAAGCCTTGGCGCCTTTTAAATCCACTTACAAGATCTCTTTCCTTTGCACCTGAGCTTTAACTGCAGGAACTTGAGATTAGCCAGTAGGCTGCTCTCAGAGCTCTTCTAAGGACCTAACACCAGAGGAGGATGCCCTCCACTCTGCCCGGGACTGGGAGCCAGGTGTGGCCTGAAGACCCAAGCCATGGAGCTATTGGAAATGGTGCCAAATAGGTGACAGCAAAAGTGGGAAAGAAAATGTTTGCCAGTATAACTCTTTCATTCAGATGCAAACATTTTAATATTAGCCAATTGATTCCAGCAAGATGTTTAAATACACACACACACACACACACACACACACACGCACTAAGAAGGGACAAAAAGGAAAAATGGTTCACTGTTAGAAAGCCATTAATAATCAAATGTACCACATTCAGCCATGCATGACAATCGCTACTTCCTTGTCATGGCCTCCACTATACTAATCAATGAAAGACAAAGATCCCAGAAATCTACCCATACATATTGTTACTGTTTATATGTAGATGTCTCCCCAAACCTCCTGTGCTCATAGGTGTGACTTTGGGGAGGTGACTGGATCCTGGATCCTGGGAGTGTGATAGTCGTTAGTGATTTAGTCTACTGAAAGAATTTAGGAGGTGCAGCCTGATTGGAGGAGGAGGTTCACTGGGGGCGTGGCATGAAAGGGTCTGTTTCTCTCCCTCTCCCCTTGATCCTCCTCTGCTTTCTGTCTTCCACGCCTCCCTGCCATGGAGTCATCCCACTATGGACTGAAGCTTCTACAAAATAAAATTTCTCTCTTTTAAGTTCTGGGTATCAGGCATTTTTCCCAGCAAGGACAAAAATAGCTAAGGCACATAGCAACTTTGAAAATGAATTGGAATTAGAAATCAGTGAACAAGAAAGCACCGTTCAAGTAATGGTTTGTGCAATTAATTAACCTGTGTAAAGTAATAAATTAGTGCTCCACCTCAATCATTGGACCCATTCTTACACAAAAGAAAATTAAACTGAATTAAAGAAACACTTAAAACGTGGAAATAATAGAAAACCGCTATAGCACTTGAGTCAGGCAAGTTTTCTTTAATAAAATAGACAAAAAGAGCTAGCTCATAATGAAATATCACTGAAAAATTATTATCACAGGTCTAAATATCTAGTCAATAAAAACACCATAAACAAAGCTAAGAGAATTAATTTAACAAATATAACACATAAAAGGTTGGTTTCCAGAACAAATAAATTATTTACAAATCACAAAGGAGAATCAACTAAGAGAGCAAATGTACAAAAAAAGACTGGCCAAGTCTTTGAAAATTAAATGTGATGTCCAATAAACACTTAAAAATAAGAAAAGATGCAGTGTTGTCAGTCAAATGAAAAATAATCACAAAGAAAAACCCACAGAGCAATTTGATTTCATTTTCCAAATTACTGGCCATGATATGGAGCAAATAGAAGCATGCATTACTATAATCCTGTGCAATACACAGTAAGTGAGCTGGCATCAGGTCTTTGCATATGCAGTACAATTGAAATGCCCATGACTAGTTGACAAATTTCTACTTCTGAAAATATGCCACAAAGAAATACTTACACGTGAGGACACTGACACACGTGCCAATACTTAGTAACAAGTATTACAATTAAAATTTTTTTTAAATCTAGATTCCACACAAGCCTAATCCATAACATCTCTGAGTGGACTCTTCTGTACCCACTGTCTATCAGTTGATTCCTAACTGTCTCTGAGGGACATTTCCAGTAGCCACTTTGCATGAAAGCCGCCCTTGGTCACCAGGAGAGCGTTCTTCTTGGTGTCTACAATACATACTTGTCTCTGCTGCTTTACCAACAAGCCTACACTGTCTCTGTGTTGCCCCTGTATCATGCAACAAACTGCCAAATCCTTGAATAAGTAATGAGTCTCATTTGCTCTAATGTTTTTAGCATCTAGAATAGAATAGGGCATTTATCAGGCATAAATCAGCTTCCCTTGATGGAAGACTGGACCTGTTACATGTGGACAGCCTGAGAAAGTTCATTCAGTATGTAAGTGCGATAAGATATGCATTTTTGGAAGTACATGACAGACCTGGGGATTTAGCTCAGTAGCATAAGCGCCTGACTGTCTGGCAAGCGTGAGGTCATGAATTTGATCCCTGGCACCAAAAAAAAAAAAAAAAAAAAAAAAAAAAAGTAGTACATGACATAGGTCTTGCTATTTAATGATTTTATTTTAAATTGTTGCATGGCATTGTATGTGCTGATTAAAGATAGCATCTTTGAGAATCACTGAGATTTGTTCTGAGCTAAAATCTGTGCAAACTTGTTGCCCATGATAAATTTGACATAAATCATAAACCAAGTTGGGCTGATGTTCAGTTTATGCCCTTGAATGGAGATGAGGAGATAATGACAAGGACCTGTGGCCAGGGAAGAAGCAACAAAGATGTGGATCTTGAGTAATTTTGTAAAAAAGAAAGAAAGAGAATCACATTGGTAAAAACTCAGAAGGAATTCTATATTAAGCCAACAGTTATATATGTATGAAACTTCTTAGTAGAAGCCAAGGAATTTACACAGATATAACTATTCATTCTCTACTTCTCAACAAATTTCTCAGCGTGTTTGTCTTTGTGAGGAGTCGAGATGATGAATACTAAGAGACATGTGCTAGATTTGATGGAAGGTAGAAATTACATGGTAGTCCAGCATAGGAAATACAGGAGATGATAGATAATATTGCAAGGGCAATGTTGAGCCTATAGCAGTGAGTATTTATCTCTGAACCTCAGTTTCTTCCTCATAAAATGGAAATAAATCATCTCATTTAGTTGTTGGAGTGATTGCAGATCATATTTTTAAAAACCAACACAGTACCCATCCCTGGTGAGTGTTAAATAATTGGTGTACTATGGTTATTATCAGTACAGCCATGGTAGGGTTGGTATAATCTAAGTTGAAGGTAGCTGAGTCCCATTGGCATGAAAGCCTGGCTCAATTCCTGACTGCTTTGAGGCTGATGCACTTCACAACCTTGATACGGAATTCCTTTAGAGCTCTCTAAAAAGCACATCTAATAGTGCCAGCAGTCTGACTACACCTGTTTCTGGAGTGGAATCTGTATTCCCTTTTTAACCTTGTAACAAAGGCAATTCTAGTTTACCTAGGGCTAGGAACCAATCTGTCACAGCATCTCCTTTCATGGTTTCCCTGTTAGAAGCCAAATATCATAGGAACTAGGTAAGAATTAAGGCATAGCCAATTGACCTCTGGAAGGAGCTTATGGGGTTCTCAGGTATCAGTTAAGGAAGCCATCAGGAGGTGCCTGCCATTTAGCAAAGTGAGAACGGAGATGACATAACTTCATCTCTAGAATGGTTGGACAAGGGACTCCTCATAGATCACTGACAGATTAAATCTCCCTGAGATGCAGTTGCTCAATATACTGACTGTGTTTGAGAATGAGGGCATGGGGTATGGACGGTACGAGGACTGGAGAGTCCAGGTCAGACATCATCTGGACAGCGGCAGTGGGTTTTGGCTATGTGTTGCAGGGAGCTTTGCACAGCAAGTTCCTGTATAGTCATTTTGGAGTCAGCTTGAGGCTGTGGAACAGTAGTAGAGAAAAGGGAAGAAAACAGGCATAGAAATATGAAGCATCATTGTGTTAAAAGAGAAAATGCTCCATGTAGCAGCTTACCACACCCTGCTTGATAAAACCAAATCCCTTAGCTTGATGGCTGCTTTAAATTGCTAGGACTGCCACACAAATGTCCCAACAACAACCACAACACTACTGGAGGCTAGAAAGTCAGAAGTGGAGGTGCTAGCCAGCCCCCACTTCCCCTGAAGGCCCAGAATGAACCAACTCCAGGTTTCTCTCCTTACTTTGGGAGTTGCCAGCCCTAGAATCTCTGCTGCTGTCTTTTTAATGACAGTCTCTGTGTCTGTGTCTTCATACGGTCTTCTCATAAGTCACTGTATTTAGGGTGTATCCTTATCCATAGAACCTCATTTTAAACAATGACATTTTCAAGCCACTATTTCCAAATAAGGTCACATTCTATCTTCTGGGTAGACTCAAAATTTTGCAAAACTCTGCAGCCCAGTACTATGGTGGGTTATCATAAGGACTCTCAGTTTTCTCCTCTGTTTATACCTGTATTCACCTAAATCTGGCTTTTTCACAATGGACATTAATTATTTTTAAGTCTATATCTACCACCAAATTGTGAGGTCTGGACAGCAGAGACTGGTTGTGGTTGCTTCATTTCATTTTAGGTTTATTTTCTTTTGTTTTGACACCATTCATCATCCAGGGTACAGCACAGAATCAGATTCAGGATTCAGTTAAAGGCACACAAAATTTAATTTTTGTAAGACTAATTTCCAGCTTCACTTTTGTTTGCCTTGAGATCATCTATTCTGTGAGCTTAAGTATGCTACTACTTTTTAGCATCCAATTATCATGGCCTCTCAAACACTTGTGGTCACCCAGGACCCAGAGCAAGGAATCTTGCTCTATACAAATATATCTATGAAATATTAAAACCTGTTTGACAGAAGCTTCAAACTTTTCTTCCCACACTCTGGATCTGTTTGAAGAAATTACTCCAAATCTGAAAGATGCATAAACTATATTGTAATTCTAATTCTGGGCAGTCTTTGAATGCAATACTATTTTCCTTAGAAATACAGTAGCTGCTCTCTATATTATATGATACATGACAAGTGTTTAATATACCATTTGATATGTCCTATAAATGTCTTCAATTTTCTTCAGGTTAATTGGGGTCTCAAAGGATTTGGTTTGGATCCAAACAAACACAGTCTGTGTTTCTGCTCAGTGTTTTTAAAAAACAAAATGCCACACAGAAAAACACTGTTCACTTTGCAGGACAAACCAAATTGGTTCTCAAGAAATGACCAGTGCTTGTAAAATATTGTAAGTGTTCAGTGGTTCCAGAATAAACTACCCGAATGTATATCGCCAAGAGGGAAACCAGCCTGTGTTTGATATTTACACTGGATACCAGTTTCATAATCACCGACCTCTGTGAAAACTGGTGCAGAAATTCTATACTCTTTGCTGTTTTAGATACCTGCTTTTTGTTTTGTTTTACTTTGCTTCGTAAAGGTGATAAACTTCAAAAAAATAAAAAGCCAGTGATGAATAAAAAAAAAAGAGACTAACTATTGAATACTCTATACTTGAGGACAGCGAGTTTAAGAGCACATTTGAAACATATGTAGAGTATTTCCTCGAGAGGAAATAAATCAGGCCAAGGTATGTAAGCTGAGATACTGCCATGCTCCTATCCGCTGGGGTCTGAGAACTGAGTTCTTTCTGTTGCTTGTGACCTGTGACCCTCGTTTAGTCATTTCTCGGCTCAAACACCAATTTCTCACTGTAAATGAGGGGTTTGGACCGCACTCCCAGGCTCCTTTCTTTTCCTGAGTTCTCTTATTTTTAAAATCACCTGGGTCATTCTCAGGAAGAACTGAGGTTTTTAAGAGCTAAGCCATAAAGACCAGACAGGGCAGCTGTCCTCAAGTGCATCAAAGGGTTCCCAATCCACCACTGCCAGCCTGTTCCCATTTACACAGATGCATCTCTGCTGCTGGGAGAAACTGGTCCCCTGACTGGCTCGCGGGGAGTCAGCCTGCTGCAGAAATTCCTCTGGCGAAGATTGCCAGGGAGCAACAATAAACACAGTCTTTTCACTACGACCCTTCATTTAGATCTGCCTTCCCTTTGAATCTCAATTGGCCACCGCCACTTTGGGGTACCTTGCTGAGGAGGTATTTGGCAAATCATGAAAAGGCAATGGCTCCAAGAGAGGATTATTTTCCCTTATATCAGAGTCTTTCAAAACAGCAGGAAGAGTGGGGAATCAAGAATGGGCTCCAATCAGCTTCTGTCCCACAGAGAGGTAGGGGACTGGATTCTCACCTTCTGGCTCTGAGGATTTTCAGTTTTGAAAAAGGCAACTTCATTTTGAAAGAAGGTCAGACTCAGATGTCATACTCAAGACGCCGTCCCTCACCCACCCAACAGCCCAGGATGGCCCTTTCTCCCGTTTCCATGATCCCTGGTAGGTGTTTCTGCATGGACTCCTTCAGCACTAAGCTACATAGTTTCTGGTTGTTCTTCCAGACCTCTGCAGGTGTCTTGAGTCTGTATTTTTCCACAAGGAAACTTGAGTCAAGGTCTAGGAGGAAGAAAGTTCCCTGGAAAGTAACCTCAATAAATGGGGAAGTGAGGGCAGGGGAAGGTCAGCAGGAGGGTGTGTGACAGCTGGAGTCCTGTGCCCTGAGGGCCTTTGGAAGAACTTCATAGAATGAACTTCAGAACTGAACCCCTGCACATCATATGCAGGGTACAGCTTTGATCTGTGGATCACCTCTGTTGTAGTCAGGGGTTATACACAGAACAAGCAGAATCAGGACATGGAGTTTATATTATTGTTATGATGGTCACCCAGAGTTAACACAAGAAAATGCAGGAAATCTATCCACAACACTAAAGACATAGAATATTTAGCCAAGGGCCGGAATCCCACAGCAATGTCCCACATGAGTCCAGATGAAAACCCAGAGTTCATGACAATGCCTCCCATGAGTCCAACTGAGGTCTAGAGCCCACAAGAAGGACTCATGCCAGTCTCTTTTATGGATCCTTTTTGGGAAGGCCCAAAGAGGTCAGCAGTGGAAACTAAGAAGTCTGTGCCAGCAGGGTGAAGGAGCTGTGCTGATAGACTGAGGGTTCTATGCTGCAGCCAAGAAGTCACACTCACAACAAAGACCAGGGCTGTCCTGAAAAGCACCACAGCCATCCTCAGTGACATGAGGCCCTGAGCTCCTCCAACAACAAGCACAGTCAAGTACATGCCAGGAAGCCAGTGTGACAAGTTCATCCTAGAGACCAAGTGGCACATGTCTTCCCCTCCGGAGCCAGGAAGAAATGCTTGATGTGAGGACCAGAGCTTCTTCAGGAGAACCTAATGGCTCAAACAGCAACACTAGCAGAACCCACAATGCCTCAATGCATTGATGCCTCAATGCCCTTCCTTCTCCTTCTCCACATCTGTATTTATGCTGGCAACTTTCCTCAGGTGAAACATCTATGCTCAGCAGCATGGAGATGTAATCCAGCTGGCGTTAAGTTGACCACCAGTTTTTAATCCATAACAACCTCCTTGTTGGTTAGAGTTGAATTTGGGAGCATGAGATACCCTGTACTTTTAGGCTGCTTTATATGCAGGCACGCTGAACAACCCATAGAAGTCAGCAAATCTCCCTGATCAGGGAAGCAAGGTGGAAACAACCCTCCACAATGACAAATGTACTCCAAAGTGAGTGGGGAAAATTAGGAGCCAGGTGCAGGCTTTGGCACCCTTCCTGGGTGACATACTCACCTGTATGGGCTGCATCGTAAACTCTTCCTGGTCTCTCCTGTGGGCTCAGCCAAAAGAAGCACGCACAGGACAGCAGTGGATGCTAGACACTGGATCTTTCACATGGCTCTCACTCTGTTGTGTCACTAACAGTGGTCTGTGCCCTTCCATCAAAAGTCACTTTGCCTGCTGCCAGTTGTCTCTGTACTGCTATCTTTCCCTGGAACCTGGCAACTTTCACCTCCCTCTACCTTTTTTGGTGGAGGAGATGTCTTAGTTACTTTTTACTCATTGCTGAGACAAAATATCTGAAGCCCAAAGTTGGGAAAGGAAAGTTATATTTCTTACAGTTTTTAGAGGTTTCAGTCCATACTCAGTTGGCTCCAAGGCAGGGTGGCATGACGGGACCGCAGTTCATGGCAGCTGCAAACAGCAAGCCAGAAACCGGCAAGAGAGAGAGAAAGAGAGACACACCTTCTTCCTGCCATTACATCACATCCTGGCTCCACCCCCTAGGCCGGTGTAGCACTTATACCCCCAATCCAAGCGCTAGACAATGAACCAATCACAAATGCATAATGCAAAGGCATGAGGCCTGGGGGCCACTGACATAAACCATGACAGGAGAGTTGTGCCATTTAGCTTTTACCAACATTCCTTATGGTTTCCCTAAGCCCTGTGCATACCTCTATTAGTAAGACCTTTATTTCCCTTATACACACATTGTGTGTATCCTGTTCTTCCTGCCAAGGCTGGGACCTTATATTTACCTGATCGCAGCCCAGCTCCTCTGTTGTTACCTCTGGTCTCCTGGCAGAGGTAGTTTTCTCTGTCATCTCTGGTTCATAATTCGTGATTTCATAGCAAAAGTGCAGCCTTTTGGGCTAAATTTTCTTTGGCTCTCTGCGTATACCCCCATTCCTTAATTCCCCAAAGCCAGCTGAAAATTCATATCAGTAGAGGGATTTCCATTGCAGAGCCACAAAAACCTGTAAATGAAAAGTCAAACATTTCCCACTCAGCATTAGTCAATGTTTTGCTCCTGTGACAAAACATTTGACAATAACTCAAAGGAACAAAGGTTTGTTTTGGCTTGTGTTTCCAAGGTTTCAATCCATAGTCACATGACTTTGTTGTTTCTTGTTGTTTCTGCACTAATGCAGAAACATGGCAAAAAGGAATGGCAGGGAAGAGACAAAGAGTGAAGAAAAGACCCAGAAAGGAAGGGGTAGGGGCTACGATACAGTTTTCAAGCCCATACCCTCATTACCTATTCCTTTAACTGGAATCCATTTTCCAAATTTTCATAGCTTCCCCAAAATGCTATCAAATTATGAATATCATGGACTAATCCACCGATGTACTTAGATGTCTCATGATCTAGTCACCTCCCCAAATCCCATCAGCTGACAACCCAGCCTTCAACAAGTGGCTTTGGAAGACCTTTTAAGTCCAAACTATAACATTCATCACCCTGGGGGCTGGGGATTTAGCTCAGTGGCATAAGCGCCTGCCTTGCAAGCAGGCAGTCGTGAGTTCGATCCCTGGTACCGATAAAAAAAAAAAAAATTCATCATCCTGACTTGTACTCAGAAGGAATTTTTCATGTTTACTTCTGGCCCTGGACATGCACTGATCCCAGCACTTGGCTCTGATACTTTGTGAGCAAGTTCTTTCAAAACTTATTTGCTACAGATTGGTGTCTCACTGAGTATGTTCCAAGTAAAAATCAGATGCTAGGGGGGAAACAGAGAGGGGTGTTATCTTGGGATCAAAAGAGCTTAGAGCACACAAATAGTATTCCACTGGATATTTTGGGATATCCTGTCAGTGCCTAGCATTCAAGCACCCTGTAGTAGCCTAATCTGAATTCACAGAAGAAAAATATCAAAATTCATTCATTCAAAAAAAGTTTGGAGACATAAATTGCAGCAAGAAGAGTCATATGAGTGTGCTTTTGGAAGGGTGAATAGCAGATTTGCAGAAGAGCATGTGAGTTTTCACTTCCCCCTTGGCAGGGTGGAGTACATTTCTTGGTTGTACAGATGTTGATGTTTGGCATTGGTCCAGACTGATAAGCCTTTGGGTCTGTGCCACACAGTGGAAGAGATTTCAGTACCATTGCATGATCCAGCTTCACCTTTTATGTTTTTCTCTGTCTTAAAGATGACTGTGTCCCACAGAAGGTTGCCCCCTCAGCCTGAATCCCAGAACAAGAAGACATGTAGAGCAAACTCAAGTAGAACCTCAGCTTCTTGACTGGAGCAGCCAGCATGTGATGTGACTCAGAAATATGTGCCTGTCATTGGCAACAGCTGAGGCTTAGGGGATGCTTGTTACTTAGCAAAACTATCTAATGCAATTCTAGAACTTCAACCTTTAACAATGAAACACAATGATCATGATTATGAACCAAATATTCGAAGGTATTACCTTGAGCAATGACCTAGAATTAGCTAATTTCCTTTTGATAAAAACTGTTGCTTAAACTGAAATCCTATCTAATCGAAACTTTACCCTCAGTGAGAGAAATAACATTTGAAAAATGTTGTCATATAGTATTCTCTCTTGCATTCTTAACAAAACTCTTTAGTAAGCATTTTTATTCCCATTTGTAGAAGAAGAAAATGAAACTCAGAAAAAGTTTAACTGACTTATGCAAGGTCACTCAAAGGATGAACAGGATTTAAAGAAGTCTGGAATTCTAACAAAAATCTGTATTCTTTTCCTCTCATCATGTTAAAGAAGCACTCATTAGCTACTGCAGATATTTACAAAGATTTCATTTGCAGGGACTCTAAACAGCTACATTTGATACAAAAAGCACATCAGCCCAATACCATTAAAATATTTCTCCCAAATCAATTTAGTAAAAATGATTTTCCCATCCCCCCCAAATTATTGCAAGCATTTCTCCCAGCCAAACTCAAACAAAAAACTCTTTCTGGAATTCTTAAAAATAAGTAAGTGCTCTGGGTTCTTCCACGGTCATCTAATGTTGAAACAAAGGATCTTTGAATCTCATCAAACAGAAAAAAGAAGGATGTGTCTCTGGGAATTTCAGCAATCCTTGGAAATGCCCCTCATGGAGAGCATTTCTGCTGATTGATGCCAGCCTTAATTCTAGTCTTTTAAAAGGCTCCCCGCTGACAGTCTGCACAAAGGAATCTCAGCACAGGTTTATTAGCAGCCATTCCCGCGCCAAACACCATGCAGGGCACAAAGACAGAAGGAAACGGCCCTTACTGTGCCTTTATTTCTCATATGCCACCCCCTGTAACACACATAAATGCACTGTGACATAGTATTAATCCCATTTCATTAAAGATCCAAACATTATGACTTTCAGAGTTCAAGTTATTTTCTGAAACCTAGTTGGGATTTTAACCCAAGTCAGAGTGGCTCTAGTCATTTCATGTACATATGCCACTTTCTATCTCTTATGCTGGGTGCATCTTTATGATAAAGGCAACTCTACAGAGAAGCATTATCACAGCAGGACTGAGACAGCTTATCCTTTGAAAGGCCTGTTTACAAAGTGACCCTCGGATGGTGTCTGGTAACTTGGAAATCTGGAGCTTCCTCACTATTTCTTAAATGACAGGGTAATTTACTGGGCCTCAACTCTCTGTGCAACCATTGTACTCTAGGCTGAACACCTACTTTCCTTCTGAGTCAAGTTGTTCTCATGCTACTTAGAGAATGCCTATGCACGCAGCCTGCCAAAAAATCTCTGGGCTCTAGGTCTCTAACCTGCCTATCTAGAATGTGTTTTCCCTCTTCTTTATGAAAGCATTCACTTTGTGGCCATTTGGACATGATCTAAGTATGGTATCTAAGTCTGCACAGGCTCCAAAAACAAAATACCACAGATTGGGTGGCTTAAATAATAGTTAATTCCCACAATTCTGGAGGCTGGAAGTCTAAGCTCAGCATTGTCATCTTCTGGGCCCTTATCTGGATTGCAAACAGCTACCTTATCCTTGTGCTTGCACGAGGCCTTTCTTTAGTGGATGCGTGTACAAACATAGAGAACCTGGCATATTCCTCTTGTTATGAGGCACTAATCCTATAATGGGGCTCTCACCTGATGAACTCATTGAAACTTAATTCTCCCAAAACCCCCATCTAAAATGGATCAACACATAGATATTAGAGCTTTAACATTGGAATTAGGAGAGGACACATTCGGTATATAATGCATGGACAGCTCTGGGAGCATGTTATAGCCCCTCTTATGCACTCATCTCATATCATCCATTCATTCCATGCATACTGACTGTTTCCTGTGGAGCAAAAGTTGTTCTATACTCTGGCAACTTGACTTGAGGAATAGGAAAGAGAAACAACTTCTACCTTCAGGGAGCTTACAGCTTCCAAGTTTCTCTTCAAGGGAGCTTTCCTCATTTAACTCTCCCTCCTTTCGTCTTCCCTTTGCTGACTGCCTTCTTTCTGCTTTCATCTCACTCCACTACTAATAAAACCTTTGGAATCAGACATTCTTGTGTATATTACTGATTTATAAATTATATGCATATTCTAGTATATAATATATAATATAAAATGCTCTCAAACACAAATTTTGAAAGGTGGTGATAAAATAACTGGAAGAACAAAGTCCTAAGTGAACTTCTCTCATAGAAATGTACCACCTATGTGCAGTGGGAATGCAGAACCCTCTGGAGACCTCTGGTCTACACTGGGGAGCCCCAACTCCCTCAGCACCTGAGGCCAACATGGCCCTGGCTTGTCGCTCTGGAGTTGGTGGTTACCTGGATATGTCCTCCTGGAGGACACAAGCTCATTTTTCTCCTTATGCCCCATGTTGGGGCAATACTTGGCACAGAGACTTTTCTAGAAATAGCAACAAAATCAAGCGCTGACATTGTTAAAAGTGACTATGATCACAGCACCATGATTTGAAGGTGATATTCCTACATAGTTCTTTCTAAAATTTGGATTGAATCACCCAAGGTTCTGGATCTGGTGCTCACATACTTCTGCTTCAAACACAATTTTATCTCCACCTAAAACCAATGAGGACTGTATCACCTGAATCAAGAAGTGTCAAAACTAATCTTTGGGGATTAGCTGGTGCCAATCACTGTGTTAAATGCTTTAGTGCAATTTCTTTCATTTTGTCAGCAACCTTGTAAGGCTGCTGTATCCTACTTGACAGTAAAGAAGACTTGAATTTAGACACAAAGCAATATTCCCAAGGTCACAGAGCAAGAGGTAGGATTTGGGCCAGGATCCAAGGATGACCTTTGTGATCATTATCCGGAAACAATTCACAAAGGACACCTATATGAGCCATATAGCAATATATTAATTTATATTTGTAGAAAAAAGTCTTAATCCTGATTCAGTATTATTATTTTAGAGGTTTGGGTAGGTGTGCAAGTGAATGGATGATTAAGAACTATTTTGAAGAATATCTCCATCTGGATGTAGTGGGGTGATAAAGCTACTGAGTGTTGTAGTATGTGGTGACCTGAGCTCAGCTAATTAATTTGTTGTTCCTTGTCTCAAAGTGACCTAAATCATCAGCAATAGAACTACAATCCCAGCCCCCAACCATCATATTGCTTTCCTTTCATTCTTTGCAAGCTTCACCCCCTTGAGAAATTTTATGATGTTATTATTGCAATTGAATGGTCTAAATCCTACTCCACGCCTAGCCTGGGAGACAGGGCTCTCTGGAGAGATGCCTGTATCTACTGACCTTTAGCTGGTGCTCTCCAACGGTGACCCAATCAAACATAATGTGTAGAACAAGGCTTAGAATTGTTTTCTTCTCCGTGTCTTTCTTCTCCCCCAGCCTTTATTAGTATTTTAACAGAAGGCTGTTTTTCCTTCTGCACTTATTTATATTTAGCCTGAGCATCCTGTTAATTACAGAGCAGTTACAGGAGAATTAGGGACCCTATATATAAATTTGCCATTTATGCAAATTGCAAAGAGAGAACAAAGAAAAATTAGCTTAATTAGTATAATTGCTAAAAAAGCGGGAAGTGAGGCAAACACAGCTTTAATCAGAGAAGAGGCAAAGGAAGTCTCAAGGAAATGGTGACCCAAATCAGTGCAGATTGGAGGCTGTGACCTTTCACAATTCCAAGACCTTGCAGAGACATTAAGGTGACTTGAAGCCATGTGGGGAGGGGTAGAGAGTTCACAGTATAAAAAATCATCTGCTTGTTCAAAAAGTGAGATGAAACCAGAATGCTTGGAAAGTCACTAATGCATGTGCACACATGCCCATGCACCTGTGTGTGTATGTGTGTGCACCTGTGTGTGTGCATGCACATGTGTGTGTGTGTGTGTGTTCAGGTAGTAGGTGAGTGAAAGAATCCCGAATCCCCAGAATCATTGGTCCAGCAAGCATGTAGTGCCTGCTAAGTACTAGGGACAACTTTGATGCTGGGGACACAAAAATGAGAAAGATGCCCCAGGGGCCTTCATGGACTGGGGAGATAGAAACAGATGCAAACCAAAAATGACATATTAAGAGCAAGATAGTAGAGCCAGAGGGATATAGTGGCCAGGTTTAACAAATAAAATTATAGGAAGTTCAGCTGAATTATAACTTTAGATAAATAAAGTCAGTCCAAGTCATCATTAGACTTGATTATCAATTTGATTGGCTTAACTGATGCCCAGGAGATTGCAGAAGTACACTTGTGGGTTTGTCTAGGTGAATCACAGGTGTCAGTGACTCTTGGGACTGTAGTTATATCGTCTCCAGTTCCTTTCTCTTAGGCTCTTTGCAGGCTGTCCGTTTTCTGATGCTTCTGCCTTAAAGCTATACGACCATGGACTGATACTTCTGAAACTATGAACTATGATAAACTACTCCTCCTTTAAATTGTGATTGTCAGATATTTTACCCCAGCTAAATGAAAACTGGCCAATATATTCCAAGTTTTCTTCATGCAGCATTTGAGACACACATTTAAAAAAATAATTTGCTATTCATCTGAAATTCAAGCAAAGTGGACATCCTATATTCATTCTGGTGACTTTTCAGGGAAGTGCAGAATACAGTCTTCCTGTGTCTCCACAGGACCACAGAAACATCCAGGGCTTTCCCCGAATCTGAGGAAATGTCCAGTAGCAAGTGCAGTTCCCTTCAGCTTTGGCATAACATCAGTGGAGATGTGCAAACATGAAGAATGCTGAGACAAAATGAAGATGGGGCATATGGGGTCCAGCAAAGAGGCCAGAGGATTCTTAGGGACACTGGGGTTTACAAACACAAGTCTTTGTCTCTAGTTCCCTAGATCTTAGTAAATTCACCAGACACACAAATACCCTTGTGCAGGAAGTGCTCTGTGTTTTAGAGAAATCTGGGTAGGTACAGAATTCTGCATCTGTTCAGCTGTAATTTGCCTGGCATTTTTGAACTCACAATAACCCACATGAGGTAGATTAAAGTCCCCATTTCACAGACATGAGGACCAGCATGAAGAACTCAAATGATTCCAGGAGAAGTGGTTACTAAGCACCAGAGATGGGATTTCACCCAAAGTTGTCTAGCTTCTTAACCTGTGCTCTCACATGTATTTGGTGCCATCTACCATGGGAACATGAGATATAACGCTGCACCAAAAAAAATCCTCAGCAGACACTCCACGTGATTATGCTTAAAAGATACAGAAACCAAGCAGCCCTATGTGCATGAGTAATTCTGTGAAAATGAGGTGGGCAAATTACATGGAGTATTTCCATCCACACATTTGCCACTCTGGTCTATTGAAAAGAAAGGTAACTTATGTGTTTAACTTTATCTCCATGCTGGATGGTCAACCTATAAACACCAAAACCCTGGTTGCACTCTCTGTGAGAAGCTCAGAGTCCCACTCCTGGCCCCACAGTGACAGTGCTGTGGCTGTTCCCAGCTGTCCTGCAACACCTATCCTGGGTGCCAGGTTGGGGAAGGGGTGAGGAATCTTAAGAATTTAGGGATATAATGTTTGGAGATAAGCTGAGCCCATATCATAAAATGGAACATACATGATTTATTTTCCTCCTTATATTTAAAACAGATAACTGTTTTCAGTAACTGATAAGACTTATTCAGAAAACAAATATTCTTCAAAATGGTGGTTGGATCCAGTCCTTATATTTATGTCCTTCATGCAAGTCCTTCTTGGTCTGGCATGTAGGAACCTAATACTGTTCACAATTAGTTCCCAGACTCTTTTTCCTACACTGGTCCCTATGACAGTCATCAGTCATTGTTGTCATCACTCATTGGTGACTATGGAACAGAACATGATTAGTGAGGTCAGACATTACAATGATTGGCAGAGAGGATCATTCTGCTGGTCACAGGTTCAATTTAGATGCTTTCAGTTCTACGTTCTCCTTTGGAGGAGGAAGAATGGGTACTTTTCTGGAGTACTGGGGAAGCCTAAATAGGGAAACCGTCAATGGAAGTGGGGTGTAGTAATTGACAGGTCAGAAAATTGTAACTATTCAACATTTCAAACCTACTTTCATCACTCTTTCTCTATTTGTTAAGGAGTTCTTGGCCTCAAGAAATGGAATACATAAATGAAAGAAAGAAGAAAGAAAGAAAGAAAGAAAGAAAGAAAGAAAGAAAGAAAGAAAGAAAGAAAGAAAGAATTCAGTTGGATTTGGTTGATGCACACAAACTGAATGCACAGCTCGGTCTCAGGAAGGACTGGAAGAAAAACCTGAGTTACTAACTTAATTAGTGTGGGAGGACCATGGGGTCTTACCTTTGGTTTTCTTTTTTTGAGGTGGTTGAAATCAAAGATAGGCCTTCTAAGGCTCCATGATCTCACGAGTCAAGCATCTCACACTTTCTGAGTGGGTGATTAACAGGCATGGTACAAATTAGAAATAGAGAGGAAAAGGAGACAGAGAGAGGCCACCTTAGTCTAACAAACTGTGACCAATTCAGACTAGTTTTCAGTGTAAACAAGACAGCGTTGGCTGGGAGAATAGTGTCTACAGCAAGGAAAGGTGTAGGGAAGAAATGGTGGCTTTGCTGCTGCAGTCCTGTTTCTAGTTAATACCACTATACTCCCCTGCTTTTCCTGAGTTAGGGTGATTCACATCCACTTCACCAATTTTGTGGTTGTTCTCACCTTCATTTCCTCTACCTGGTGATTCCATTTACTAAGCATCAGTAAGGTTTTTGTTCTGCTTTGTGTAGAATGTTTGCTCTTTCCTATCAAAGGGTACATTTCGTTTCTCTCTTGGTGTATCCCTTTGTGATTGAGGCACATGGTAGAGTTCAAGTTTCCTCATGAGGGTAAGGACTTCCACAAGACAGCAAGGATGAACCTGAGCAGTGCTTTTCATACCATAAAGTGTGGCAAAACAAATCTACCACTGATTTATGGGGCCACAGATCACAAGGTGATCTATGTCCAAAGGAAAAAGAATTTAAGTGTAATTTCTGAAAGAGAAAACATAGTATATTTTTGTCTTCTAATAACCATGGATGCTAACCTCCACTGTTAGCGATAGGAGGTCATTTGCAACAGTATTGCAAGTGGCCAAAAGTGGTAAAGAATCAAGAAATACATTGGATACCAAAAAAAGCATTTAATCTATATCAATTTTGAGAAAGTTTTCTCCTTGAAAGAGGGCTGGGATTGACTTTTTAATCACCATGATATGTTTGAGAGTGAAGGTGTATACTATCAAGAATTGCATTGGTATAAACCAAGATGTATGGTCCTCCTACATCCATTTGTAAGTCTGAAGATGGCTGGAAATATCGTGATCTTTGCAACATTTTTTAATAACCTGCAAACCAAACTTGTCCTTGTCATCACTGTCATCATAGAGACCATGACAGACTGAAAGTAGGGGTGGGATAAAGGAAATTCATGCTCTGGATAACACTACTAACCCCCTTCCACAGCAACAGCACTGTTTGGGGGTGATGGGGCCCTATCATTGTTTAATACTCACTAGAGTGTTTGTTCCTGCTTAATCACCATTTTTTTCATCTATTTTCTGCACTAAATCAAGATCTCCATAGGAGAACTGCATTTTTACCTCCAAAAATGACTAGCATTTTGATGCATTTGTTTTTTAGCACACTGTCTGGCATACTGCAGCCAGCTAGTAAAAGTTTATACAAGACCAATGTAATGATTGAGGAATTTCAGCTTCGTAATTGCCCTGGGAGCTTTGAAAATATGGAAGACACTTGGAAGAAAAATAGAGTTTTTTTCCTTCCTTCCTTTCTCCCTTCCCTTCCTCCTTCTCCATCTCTTTTCATTTATTTCTCCTGTACTCTCACACTTTCTTTCCTTTGTCATCATTTTCTTCCTCCTCATTTCCTTTCCCTACTTTCTTTCTTTCCTTTGTTTTTTCTCTCTAACCCTGCCCTCTCACCTTTTGGTTTTCCATTCAGTGCTCCACTCTAAGCAGGAATTCTAGGTCCTTTTCTCTGTAACACTTTTGCAAACCCTTGTAAGCTTGTATTATACAAATTTGGCTATGTGGAAACCTTCTCATATGGGCCTTTGGGTCAAAGCAGAGCTGAAATTGAAATATAATGTTTCCCTTGGGATATAGAAGCACCCAGTAAATCTCACCAGCACTCACAGATGCCTGTCATGTGGTTATGTGTAAGACTTTCTACATTTATTCATCCAACAAACTTTTATTTTCTTAGCTACTGACAAAGCTTTGCTTTAAGACTGAGATAAATATAACTTCCCTCAGAGAAGGGAGGTTAGGATGACAGCAAGATTTGTAACAAGCACATGAAGAAAAGATGAAAGTCCTGGGATGTTTGCACTATAAAAAAGAAGAGTTGGAGGTTTTGGAATCAATGACTTCACATGTCTAAAACGTAGTATCTAGAAGGGTGAGCATGTACATGTCACCAGTGGGCCAAATCAAGACCATGGAGAGAAGCAGCAGAGAATTAGTTCTGTTGTTAAAGATCAATAACATGTTTCAATATCTACATTAAATAATATTCTTTAATTATTATCCACCTGTAGACTGAGATTTAACCTAGTGTTTGTCTCTAGGAAGCATATTGAACATACCACAAAATGTGATTATTCCACACAAGCTGACTAGTTGTGCTCAGGTAACTATTTTATTCTCAAAATGTTCTTTCCAGCGTATCAAACTGCCCAGTGTCTTCTCTCACTTTCCTGAAGAGCTGTGACGCCTCTAAGCTTTTCTGATTGCACACCATTGACTTAGACACTGTAGGGTTTAAGGGCTCTGCATACGCCAGACCTGTTCCTGACCTCCACTGCTCCAAATTGAGTAGAAAAGTCACAAGTGGAAGAGCTCAAGTGATGCACCAAATTCCAACTCTGCCTGTCAGTCTTCACTGCTTGTCCTGGGGCTTGGTAGAGAGATAACTTACAGGTCACCATTTCACTCCTCTCCTCAGGCAGACTTGGAGACCAAGCACAAAGGAACGGGCAGAAGGTTACTCAACTGGGTGGGTCCTGTTTGAAAATTCGCTAGTAAGCTTGCCAACACTTTCAGAGCCTTTGCCTCATTTGATAATCTCGCACTGGAAAGTGATATTCTTGCTTTGTCTATTTTAAGATAAGGGAACAGTTTCTGAGGGATGCCACCTGCTGCACATTTTCAAGCCCCAGGCTCTTCAAGCCCTAAGTCCTGTGACAACCCCTCTCCCTGCTCTGAACCTCAGCTTTGTTATAAACAATGCTGGATAGGAGTCAGTGAGTAGCACACCCCACCCCCAAGAGTTACTTGTAATTTAGGAAAATAATGACTGACCTCTGGGGAGTGCAGTGTAAAACCACTGCAGAACAAATAACCTTGAAAACCAGACGCCATCATGATACAAAAGAACTCTGTAACCAGGAGGGCACAGTATGGGCACAGACAACACAATCACAGCTCCTGAGAACTTGTATGCTTCCTCCCACACTTATTAGAGAAGAAGACAGGTGCACAGACAACTGCAGAGAAGCAAATATTTGGAGCATTTGAGGTGAGCCTTAAGTGAGAATGTTACATGTAGGAAACTTAAAATGAGTTTTGAAAGCCAGTCACTGTGTTTTCTGGGCTGCAACTTAAGGAAAATGGGTGCCACCAATTTATCCATGCCAGGCAGCGGCTCATGGACCACATCTAAATACTGCACGACAGTAAAAACTATTTACAGATGAGGTTTCTGAAAGCTAGGCCAAAGCTCTTAAGGATTCTTATAGTCTACCTCAAAAGGTCACTGCTTGTGTTAATGAATACCAGCCTTCTATGATGCAGAGCAGTGATCCCCAATCTTTTTGGCACTGGAACCAGGTTCATGGTAGACAGTTTTCTACAGACTGGCAGCAGGGGACAGTTTCAGGGTGATTCCAGTGCATTACATTGATTGTGTACAGGATTCATTATGGTCTCTATGCAGTCAAACCTCCTTGGTAATGTTAATCTGCATTTGCAGCCACTGCCCAGTGTTAGTAACACTGCCTCAGCTCCATCTCAGATCAAGAAGTCTTAGATTCTCACCTGGAGCATGCAATCAACACTTCTCACTTCCACAGTTCACAATAGGATTCACCCTGCTATGAGAAGCAAATGCCACCACAAATCTGACAGGGATCAGAGTGCAGGCAACAATGGGAGCAACAGGGAGCAGCTGCAAACACAGAAGAAGCTGCATTTTCTCACCCACTGCTTTTCTCTTGCTGTGGGAACTATTCCTATCAGCCCACAGTCCAGTGCTGGTCCCAGGCATTGGAGACCCCAGATAGAGAAGGCCAAGCTTGCCAAGTATGTAAGGATGAACTGGCACAACCAGTGTCTTTTGGAAGTTACATCTGCTCAGGGAAACATGTTTGTGATTACATACCTGGAATTAACTGAGATATTCAATAAACATCTCTGCAGGCCATGAAGGGACCACAAAAGAAAAAAAGTAGTTGGAGAGAGTAAGTTTCAGAGCAGGATCCACAGAGGACCTGACTTCTTAGACAAAGGCAGGTGAGAGTAGCTGCTTGCTCTGGGCAGCCTGAGGGTGGGTAGAGAAAGCACCTGGTAAGTCAAGAGTGAGAAAGCCACACACTGAAACAAAGTAAACTGTGGTATGTGTTCTGGGAACTGTAAAAATTCAATACAGCAGAAAACCCATAAACTGGAATCATGATTGCACAGGATGGTGATATAAACCACCTGCAGGGATTACTTGAACAAGTAAGCTGAAAAACAGTTAAACTTCTTGCAGCACTTGTTGGATTTCATGATATATTATTATGTATTAAGAATCTTAGCCAGTTTGCTGGGGTGGCACATCGACCAAGAATATGAAGTATTCCCCGGTCATTTTTGAAAGGTACATATGCGAGTAGGATTATCATTTTCTATATTGTACTTTACAATTAGACGTTACCTTTAGGGCATTATATATTTATAAGGATATAGAAAAGCTCTGCTAATCTGAGTTTGTTTTAATATAGATGATTCATCAGTGAGCAGAAAGACAAAAAGTCCAGTTCTTGTGTAGTTTTCCTTCTCCTGAAAGAGCCCAACAAAATAAGATAAAGTCATATATAGCGTGTTAGATGGCACCATGGGTAAAGTATGAATCAAGAAAGGACAAAGAGGAGAGTAGTGGGTTTTATCAGCTTGTCAAGAAGGGTTTCATTGAGAAAACTGCTTGTGGAAAGAGACCTGAAGGGTGGGCATTGTCCTGGGGATATGTGGACAGAAGATTACAGAGCTAGGAAAATAACAAACAGCAAAAGCCCAGAAGCTAAGAACTGTGGTGTGCCCACAGCAGAGAAAGAAGAAGTTTCCCCCTGTGGAGTACCCTGAAGAAGCCTTAGAAAAAGAGTGCCCAGAGAGGGACTCTCTGGTCTCCAGAGACTCGTCTCGGTGACATTCTGAAGTCTTTGACTTGTACTCCAGGTGAGATGATGGGCCACTGAGGAAGTCTGAGCACTACAATAAGTTTGACTTACTTGAGAACTTCTCTTGTTGATCTCTGCAAAATTAATTGAAAGGGGAAAACATAGAAGCCAACTGGTCAAATTAGAGGCTTTTGCACTAATCCAAGTGAAATATGGCTTATAACAGAGTGGGAGGAGGGAGCCAGTGAGAATAATCTGGAATCTGGGTACACCTGGAAAGTACAGTCATCCTGCAGTATTCCTGGGGACCTCTTTGGCTACCAAATCCACATATGCTCCAGTCCTTTTTGCAAAATAATGTAGCATTTGTGCATCACCTATGCACATCCTTCTACACACTGTAAATCATCTCTTGATCATTTACCATACCTAACACAATACAGAAACTATGTAAAACGTTGTTATACTGTACTGTGGAGGAATACAACAAGTAAAAGTCTGAGTATAGATGTAAGTTTTCCTAATGTTTTAGTTAGCTGAATGCTCAGACACAGAACTTACAGATACAGAAGAATGACTCTAAACCAGCAAAATTTTTCACACGAATTATATATGAAGTATGGAAAAAAAGAAAAGAACCATGGATGACTTCAAGGATTTGGACTGAGAAAATGGAATGATGAGGCTTTTTTGTTTTGAAAGTGGGATAAAATTTCTGGAGAAACAGATCTGAAGGAGAAAATAAGCAGTCAGGTTACATGTAAGTTGATTTTTTTAAATTTTAAAATGAAAAAAAGGATAAAAATGATTAGAATTTCAAAACATAATAGGAGATTAACAATGGTTAATATATTGCCTATTGTTATCTTCAAAGTAGTTGCTCAGATTACAAGATATAGGCATGAACAAATGAGCAAGCAATGAAAGCACAAACTGTTCTTTTTGATGAACTAACAAAGATTATTATCTATTGTATATATATATATATATATATATATATATATATATATATATAATCTTTTCCCTTCTTTCTTTTTCTTTTTCCTCATCCCGGTTGTTCTTTCCTTTTGAGCAGTTTCTTCCACTTTCACTTTCACAATATCTATTGTGCATTTTGGATCCTATTTACTCTTTCAGGTTTTACACTAAGGAGACAATACAATGTCTACACATGTGAGTCTGATTTATTTCACTTATGAGTATGGTCTCTAGTTGCATCTATTTACCTATAAAAGCCTTGATTTTATCCTTCTGTATATCTGAGTAGTACTCCATTCCATATCTTTTTTAACTATTTCACATTTGAGGGGCATTTGGATTGTTTCCAAGATCTGGCTATTACAAATTGTGCTGCTATAAATATGGGTGTACATATATCGCTGTGGTATGATGTTTTCAATTATTCTGGGAAAATATTCAAATTAGAGCTTGATCAAATGGGACCCTCAAACCTAGTTTTTAAAGGAATTTCTATACTGACTTCTGCAGTATTTGTACAGTCTACACTCCCACCAATAGCTGAGAAGGATTCTTTTTCCCCACAGCCTACCAGAATTTGTTATTGGCTGCTTTCTTGCTGATATCCACTCTTTATGGGGTAAAATGAAATCTCAGTGTCGCTTTAATTTGCTTTTCTTGAATTATCAGTGATGTTGAGTATTTTTTCTTGTATTTGTCACTTGTATTTCTTTATCTGAGAAGTATGTGTTTATCTCAGATGCTCATTTGAGCTTGGGTCTTTCAATTTGGGAGACCTGATTTTTTTCAATTTTTTATATTTTCTAGATAGAAGTCCTTTGTCTGAAAGTTGTCTAAATTTTTTTCTCACTCTGTGCATTGCCTTTTCATTCTGTTGGTGATTTCTTTTGATGTGCAAAACATTTTAATAAGATGAGATCCCAGTTGTTGATTCTTTGAAGTATTTCGCATGCAGTTTGGGCTTTGTGCATGAACTCTCTGCCTACTCCTATATCTTCAAGATTCCTACCTACCCTTTCTTCTAGTAGATTCAGTGTTTCTCTTTTAATATTTACAACTTTGATCCATTTTGACTTTAATTTAGATGAGTTGATTTTGAGAAGAAAATAGACATAAAAGATATCTAAGTAAGAACATTGTGGAACTGGATTGGTGCATTGGAGGAAAACAAACAAAACCCACTCCAGCAACCTTAAAAAGAAAGAATAGAAAAGAAGTATGAGAGGAAGCAGAAACACAGATGCCAAATGAGGAATCCAGAAAAAAGCTACACAGAAGATAATCTAGATCAATGAACTGTATACAGAGGGCTTGGAATCAAGTGTCAAGGACAAAATAAATGAAGGAGATGAAATCAGTAACTTTTCACAAGTGGTCTAAAGTGGAAGAGGACAGGTAAATATCAGGCACATTTGCAGCTTAGGATGCAGTGGTGAGTCCAGCAATGTAGAAGATGGAAAGTGTTAGCATGAGAAGATATTTACTTCTGTGAGAAACTAGCTGAGTTAGAACTGCCTTGATAAACACTATGTAAAGCTATCCGGTATCTTCGTCATTTTCTTGTCACTGGGCACAGCACTGGACACCCACAGCTTAATAAAAGAAATGTTTATTTTCAGCTCACAGTTTCAATTCACGGTCATCTGACTTCAAGACAGAAACAAGATGGCAGAAGGGCATGGTGGAAGTAAAGGTGATTGACCTATGACATCCAGGAAGCAGAGATAGAGAAGAGGAGCCAGGAACAAGAATACACCTTTCCAGGTTAACTCCCACAGTGACTCATCTCCACCCAGCCCCACCTCCTAATGGCAAGTCATCTATAGTGCCCCATGCTCTAATCACCTTACTAAAGCCCTACATTTAAATACATGATACTTACATTCATATTCTACCCATTGCATCCAGTGTTGAAGTGGTTGTTAGCTTTCCCACAACTGGGTACAACCAAAAGAAGAAGCTTAGTTTGGTTCAAATTTTAAGGAGATTCAGTCCATGATCCAGGGGATGCAAGGCAGAAACATGGTGGACGTGATTGGTGGACCCAAGCTGCTTAGCTCATGGCAGCTGAAAAGCAATGCAGAGAACAGTGCCAGAGATGAAGGAGTAGAACCAGAGAAGACCTCCCCACAAGGCCATCCTCTGTGATGCATGTAGATTCACATAAAACTGTACTTTTCCAATTTTCTAAAATTTTCTAGAACTGTACTTTTCCAATTTTCCCAAGCCAAATCAAGTTGAATTTCACCTGAACTGCCACATAGTGGGAGAGACACTAGCTGCTCACTAAATTCATGAGCTTGCTCATGTTTCCCAGTAGCCTTGCAGTTAAGCTGTGTCATATGATTCATTCTTTCTAAGGGCCTGGGGACAGAGGTCATCTGTATCCCTTCCAGCTGCAGTATTTAGTAGTCAATGCATAAGTCTCTGTCTTACTGCTGAAGGGACTAAGAGAGTCAGGTGTTCAGAGGGGGAAGAACAGCTATGATTCTAGGCTCTAAACAACTCTGTACAAGCTTCTTCCAAAATCTTGTGACGAGAGCGTATCTTGAGTGAGAAATATGTATTTCATATCTAAATTCTGTGAGATCTGGATGCCTACTTACTACTGCACTATCAATTATGTTGTCCTTACTAATACATTTGGATATGTATGTTTGGAATTCAGGGGGATAGGGGTAGTAATTTACCAGTGTAAATATGGCAGTGAAGCCTGGAAAATGAGTGTGAATTCTTAGTGAGAGACTGTATTGTAACAGTAAAATATTCAGGAAAAAAATGACTCTGAGAAACAGTCACATTTAAAAAGTTAAAGAGAACCAAAAAAGTCTGAGCAAGAGCATTCAGACATGCAGAATAACCCAGAGTGTCATGAGGAGGATGGAAAACAATTTCAAGAAAAAGGGGAGAGTAAAGGTATAAAATACTTTAGTAGGGGTATATTCCAGTTTGAATTATTTCCATTTGTTTATATTTTTAAAATGCAGATAGACTGCCTCTTATAACCCCAGAAAGTAGGCTCTGGAGAGACCCATGGATAGAGCAGTGGCATATAATTTAATGATCTTTGATTGGAGTTGTATCTCAGAAAAATGATGTGGGTAGAATAAGCCAAGGATAGGATGAGGTTGAGTAGAATGGCAAGACAGGGAAAACCTGGTGTGATTCTTTTAAACCCCAGGTATAAAAAGAAAGAAGAAAGTGAAGTAGTAGTTCTGAATGATAAGAGGTAGAAACGTAAGTGACATACTATGTACTTGTTTCCCCAACAACCCATGGAAGCAGAAATGATTTATCTGTTTCTTCCTGAAAGAAGCAAAATGCAGTAAACTCAGATAGGACCTGATGCTACCATTCACCAGCTGTAAGCATTTGGGCAATTCCCTCATCCTCCTAGGCCTCAGCTGCTTCATAAGTTGGAAGAACAATTTTTGTATGATGGTACAGTAGAGCAAATCACTACCTTGCTTTTCCCAGGACTGGGATTTTTCCCAGCATACACAATTTTCCATTCTAAATACTGCACACTCACTCACCCTGGTCATCTCTGTGACTGATGGATTTAGAAATATTAATCACTGTGCCTGGCAAACAGTTCTATGATGAGACAGCAACTATTCTTTGTCTTCCACATGCCTCGATTTCTCCATATATACTTTGGAGTAAGATGAGAAGGAGGATGTATGTTGTAATAGTGGCAGTGATTAGAGTGATAATGATGGAGGAGAAGTGGGCTGAAAGAAGATAAACACACAACTGATTCATAAATGAAGCGGAGGATGAAACCAAATGGGCCTGACTCCAAGCATCCTCAGATTTCTGTGTGTCCCTTTGAAGCAGGTCTGGAAGGATTATGTGGCAATAGGAATCTGAGTTGTCTTTGCGTGTAATTAGATTTGATATTTATTGATTTATCCACTCACTAACAAATATATATCAAAATATAATCATGTCCCAGACAATGTATAGGGTGAATAAGTAGATACAGGGTTACAATCCAGCAGACTGTGAGAACTGTGAGGTTGAGCAATAGAAGGCACTGGAGACAGAGAAAGGGATGAACTTGTTTCACTGCCATCTGCCCTGCTCCCAGAATCAGAATGAGTATTCACTCATACAAAGATCCCTTGAGAAGTTAAGCCCACTCTACAAATCCTGAGGGGAAAGTTGGCAGCTAACTGTAATTTATTGTGTATCAGGCTTGAACCGGGCAGGATGATGCCTCACACTGTCTCCAGGACCTGCCCCTGTGGTCATGTCAGCCCCACCTGGTTCCAGCCTGGACCCCACAGGTAATGTTCTAGTTCCATTCCAACAGCCAGCAACATACCCAGAGAGGCGGCTGAGGGATAAACACATCATCTACTTCCAGCCTCTTTGCCATGGATTTTGGCAGCTCTTCCCCACTCTGAAATTCAGGGAGAACCTCAGAGCTTTCCTTTAAGAACAAATGCCCTTCTGAAATGCTCCATTAACAAGTGTAAATAGACAACAGATTCACTGTGTGCTTTGAAACCAGTGAACAGGAAGTATACATCGAGTTCCCAATGAACAAATCTGTTGATAAGGCACAAAGCCTCCTTCAGTGGAATCTTCTCATCCAAAGAGGCAGCTTCAAGCAAACAGGAGAGGAACACTGGGCAGCTATATCTTAAGATACTGTGTTTCAGTCAGGCACTGGGAAAGAGTTTATTTCAAAAAATATTCCTTCAAGGATCAGTTTGCTTTAGGTAAGTTAGAAAAATAAGGGCAAAACGAAGAGGATTAAAAATAAAAGAATGAGCAGGTGAATACCCAGGGGCCTGAGAACAGACATACTCCATTACCAAGCCCACACTGAGATGGGCAGTACTGAGATGAGCGCTCTTAATCCAACAGAGCGCTCCTAGGATCCAGGGTCTGAATGGTTCCTACCAGAGGCTGAGAAGAACCTCAGACGAAGTTTGCATTGCAAGGGCCTGAGTTCTTCCTAAGGTGCCAGGAGTGAAATGACCCAAGGACTCCAGTCTAACTCTTTATCCCTAGATATCACAGGAGTCCGAAGCCAACATTGGTCAGAAAATTCTAAAAGCCAGCGTAGATCCACACCCAAAGTCATAGAAGTAGCAAGGAGGATCCTGGATATGATACACATAGGACCCAAAGGTTTGGTGCTCTGTGGAGAGGGACGCGCAAGCTGGGCTGACTGTTCAGCTGAGATAGAGGCAGGGAAATAGATAAGGAAGTCTAGCCAGGGCAATTGTCCTGGTTATTGTGGTCATTAATTGTTCTGTTGTTTTAGGTAACCAGCAACTAATTCACATACACACATGATGACAGCCAATCCTTTAACTCACTCTGTCATTCATTCTCTCTCTAGATGGTTGTGAGTTGTCAGTCGTTTTAGTTCTAACCATGCAATTGCATCCTTTATCCAACCAATCAATTAATTGTCTATGCCTTCAGGCCCAGGCAGTCATTTGATGCTTTCATTCGTTCATTCACTTACCCAGTTAATCCTGGCCTCTGTCAATCAGTCAATCATTATGTAATTGCTCCTCTTATTCATTCACTCACGTAGTCAATCATCCAGGACTATTCATTAGTTCATTTTTTAATTCATGTATTTACTCATCTGTTTATTAGTCTTTCTGCCAACGTGACAGTCAGGCAATCAGTTACTTAGTAGTGGTGAACTTGCCCACCAAGTCTTGGGAAAACAGATTTCTAATCTACACTTTTCTTCAATTCAACTGTTTGGTAGGTGCATTCTGTGAAGTGGAAACTCTAGCATGAATTTCCTGTTTGTTGAAACCACAATAAAATAAACCTTAGAGACTGACATAAGAAATAAAAAAAATAAATTCATAAAATTTATGTGCACAAACCCTGCTACAGCAGATGAGGCAGGGGGTGGTCTAGGATCCACCTGACCCCTCAGGGGCATCAAAAGGTCCCATCAAGACCCTCCCATAGGACCAAGCATGGGACCCATACCAAAACTAACATGAATAAAATACTGTTAAAAGTCATGGTTTTCTTTGAACTAAATCATGATACACACTTATTAGAAAATTAATGAAATTTTGAACAAGAAAATGAAAATAAAACAAGATTCCAGTACCGAAAATTAACAATTATTAAAATGATGAATAGACATTTAATTTTTAATATATTATTACAAAAAAGTAAAAGAATTATGTATATAATTCTTATTAATTGGTTATTATTTTTTTTCACACCAATGCTAAAATTGATTTTATTTCTCCTACTTGTCGAATTAAAAACTAATGAGATTTGGCTGTCACAAAACTGCAGCCCCTGTTGGCCAGCTCTGCAGTGATCTGAGCTAGACTGTTGAAAACCCAGCTGATGTACTGTTCTTTAGTACAGAATATGTTTCTTTTTCTTAGATATACATTTTTTTTTTATTTAAAAGAGAATAAAACAAAAGGGGGCAGTACAGAGCAGATCAGAACAGGACAACATAGGCAACACAGTACTTTACATTAAGTCAACTGGACATCAACAGTAGCTAACACCATATCTCTTACTCTGCTATAGTTGAGCATAGTTTCAATTACAATAATATCAAACATAACACAATAGTATAAAGC